>SMSQ01011693.1:0-27537 GCA_019453375.1 Ctenoplectra terminalis | reverse complement strand
ATGAAACGAAGTTCTAATTCTTTAGCCAAATTGAGCCCTTTTTTCACATCCTGTAAATTGAGATTTGGCACCCATTCGTTTTCCTTATTTTCGTTTACCAATGCATTTGAGGCAGGTGCATCAATTAATTTCATCAATGCTTCCTCATCTAAAGTTTCTTCCCCTTCCAGCTCCGCGTTATATGGAAACTCCGTTCTCAGAGTGCCGTATTATAGGAGGGCTATCGCAATTTCAGGTCGGCGTTATACGGAAACCGCGTTCTGAAAGTACCGCGTTATAGGAGCGTTGACTGTAATTCTATGCAACGTGGTTAACAATGAACATTCCAAGACGTTGCTCGCACTTGTGCCAAAATTCTAATGCCCATACTTTGTCGTTGCTAACATACAGGTTGTCCCAAAAGGTCTGTAAGTCCCTTTAAGGAGCGATTCCTGAGATAATTCTATGCAACTTTTTCCTGTGAGAAAATGTCAAATTCGGCTTTGTTAACCCATTCGCTGCCAAGCCTAAATTATATGAAGTCATTCCCATTGCCATTTATATTTTAATTTGTGAAAGATCATTCTCTTTAAATAAGAAATAAAGTATAATTTTTGTAAAAAATTTTATTTGTACTATTTTTTCAAGTTTTTTACATTTCTATATTTATGTTTGTGGCGACAAAAAATTTGCTAATTCAAAAGCCTGCAAGTTATAACATATTTAAAGTAGGACGAGCATACTCGTCTTGGCAATGCATGACACCCTGCCAAAGACGAGTGTACTCGTCCTTGGCAGCGAATGGGTTAACGAGTTATCAACGAAAAACATTGACCATTCACTGATCGAGAAAGAGCGGACGACCGCCATCGGGAGCGTTGTCTCCGTGTCGCGCTTGTGCGAGTAACTCAGAATAAATTGAAAAATTAAGTTAAACTTACCCGATCGGCAAAAAATTTGCCTACTGCTTGAAAATGTGGGTCACTGTGTCACTGTACTGATTTTGAACCTTGACGAACGAAGCGATTTACGACATACCGAACAGCTGGATCGCAGGTATACGACACTACCGAACGTTAAGGGATCTATGGCGAGGTCAACGTACCTAACGGTTTGTCAAGGGTCAAGATCGGAACAGTGACACAGTGACCCACATTTTCAAACAGCGGACGAATTTTTTTCCGATTGGGAAACTTTAATTTAATTTTTCGATTCGTTCTGAGTTACTCGTTGAAGTCAAGCGCAGCGCGGAGACAACGCTCTCGCTGGTCGCCGGCCGTCTCTCTCGCTCTGTGATTGGTCGGTGTTTTTCGTTAATAACTAGTTAACAAAGTCGATTTGACATTTTCGCAAAGAAAAAAGTTGCTTAGAATCATCTCAGGAATCATACCTTAACACTAGGTTTACGGGCATCGATTGGATCATTTTGATGGGTACGTCGAAATACAAATTTTTGTAATGTTATTAGTTCAATTTATTTGAAATTAATAAATTTCTATAATCAGAGATTTATTTAGTACATTTTTCTATACAAATTTTATTTTTAATTTACATTTTACGCACGCATCATTGTTAGACTTAAGTACAAAATCTGAACTGCGTCAAATTGACGGATTCCGTAAATCTAGCGTTAAAGGGACTTACAGACCTTTTGGGACACTCTGCATATTAAACCTTTGACTACTGTGGCCGCCTAAAGGCGCTTAGAAATTTTGCGCTTGTGACACTGTGGGCGCCTAAAGGCGCTCGACGCAGTTTGGCTTTCTGATGCGGAGGACGCCTATAGGCGCCCTGAAAATTTAAGCTTAACGTTAGTATTAAATTTTTAATATGTATAGTAACGATTCGGTGCAGAATACAAATAAATAAATAATATTGTCCCAATGTAGTGAAACTCAGTTTTTCGATTATTCAAATATATTTTCCCAAAAATGTACCCCTAACAAAAAATTTCGCTGTTCTCGGCGTACGTCTTAACTGAATTCCTACCGTATGGTACGGCCGGTGCGTCTCAAAATCTACCGTAGTCAAAGGGTTAACAACGACAAAGTATGGGCTTTAGAATTTTAGCACGAGTGCGAGCAACATTTTGGCGAGTCCATTGTCAACCACGGTTCTTCAATAAACATTCCTTTGCAAAACATTAAAAGTATTGTACTCGATTTCCCGACCTCGGAATCCAACGAGGTAAAAATTTGTTCTCCTTGTGTTATGTATTATTTTTAGAATACTTATCGTTTCTATTTCTTCGGGTACAAATAGGTTTACTTTAATCGTCGGTAGGTTTAGTGTCGAAAGTCCACACAAAGACGTTGAAACGTTACATCGTTTTGATATAATAAAGGAAACGGGACACCGTATTTGCAGTCCGAGTCAGTCACAGTGTTTTAACCATAAAAAGGAACGTCTAGTTTTTCGCATAGTTTCGTGGCGTCTACGTATTCCCATTTGTTCAACCGATAGTCCTTGAGTCACTCATGGCAAAGGAATGGAGTCTGAAGGGCGGCTCCAACTTTTTGCGCAACGTCATTAAAGAACGGTAAATGATCCCGTTAACGTAGAAAAATATAACAAAGCTGTTTATAGAAAAAACTGGATAACACCAGAAATCCTTGACATTACTGTTTGTCATCAATATTTCGTAACATTTTGAACGTACAATTTTTTATCACATTGTAGGAATGTACGGTTGGCAAAAGGTAAAGATACTCGATTGTAAAATGTAACAAAGTCTTTAACACTAATTCTATACTCTTTAACTCTATATCTCACGCACTCTCTCTATTTTCTTACAAACTCAGTCTCAGACTCTCTATTCTCAACTGTTCCGCACGCGCATTTTTCTAACCATATATTCCAATATTCTCTCTTTTTTCATTCCTTAATCTCTCTCACTCTGTCCACGCGTTTTCCGAAAATCTTCGGTCACACGATAATCTCGTTCGCTAGGTTTAAACACTCTTCTTTCGCATTTCTATTCCTCGATTCCAAGTACAGATAGCCCTCCTACGACATGGCATCTTATAACACGGTTTCGCTATAACACAATTCATAAATTGCAGGAACCGTTCTTCAACACGGCATCCTATAACACGGTTTCGCTCTAACACGATAAGAAAATTGCAAAAACCTTTGTACGACACTGTACTTCTATAGCCGCGGCGAGGCTTGCCGTCTTAACACTAGAACTACCAAAGTGGTCAAAATGACCCATTCATAATTTTTTATAGAAATTTTATAAATTGACTATGGCATCTCGGAAGCAATTTTCCGCGATTTTCTGTTAAAAATGTAGACAAAGCTTCGTTTACCTTGCATTGCGTATTTTCTTATGTACCTTTCATTACGATTTTTTCGGTAGAAACAAGTATGCTTTAATCGCCGGTAGTTCTAGTGTTAAAGATACAGTTTTGCGGAAAGTATTTCTTTTTATCTCCGTGGCCTGAAGACAAAAGTGTCACACGCTTGTACATACATTTATATTTTAAATAAAAATTAAATTATTTATGTAGAATTAAACAAAATATTTGTTTTTAATAAGTTTTCGGAACGTAACCCCCCTTTTTGTACTGGCTCTGTGTCTCATACAACACGGTTTCACACAACACGGCATTTTCTAGGAACCAATCTACCGTGTTATTGGAGGGTTACCTGTACTCTTCATTCTCACATCTATCGTGCTGTTCCAAACGCTCTTCTTTCACACCTCTATCGCTCGGTCCCAAATACTCTGGGATAATTATTCACACATTTATCGCTCTAGGTTAAACATTTATTCCCGGCTCACGATTCCATTTTCACAATATTTTATTTCGTTTTATTTATCAATTCCATTATTTTTTACGTTTGCTTACATACGCGATCGTGTGTCTATACGGCTCGAAGAATAGAATAATTTGTTTTTGAATTATTGAATTCGTGTTAAAGAATTTGTGTCATTATTGAGTAATAGCGTGACAATTTTATTTATATAAAAAGCGACCTTCAAGTTAATGTTAAATCTGTGTCGGAAAGTGTTTGGAGTTTAGAAAAAATTTGTTTTTTTGTTTCTTCGGTGTTATAGTTTCAATTACTACGGTTATGAGTATAAGAGAAACTTGGTATTATTTTTTACTCGGTTAATGATAACGATAAAATTTTCAATTTTCCTTGCCAGTAATTTTTTTTTTTTTTAGTAATTTATTGGTGTACCAATTGCTTCTATACAAATGATTAGCAATGGTATTAGAAATTTTTTAATTACATGTTAATTTGATCGTATTCAATTTGGTAATTAACTTAAAAGAAACAAGATGTTTGAAAGTGTAGCTGCTTTAATAGAAGCAGCAAAACTAATTTCAATTCCTTCATTTGTGGTTTGGAATATAATTTATGATAAAAAATAAGGCCAGTGATTTTAAAACCGTGTATAATTAAATTTATTTAATAAAATGTTTATCTCTTCATTTGGAAAGTTTATTAATGATATTCTGTATCGTTTAGAACTTGGATTAAAGTTTTTACAGAGCGAAAAGTTTTTCAAATATTAATTATTTATAATGAAAAAATTGATTCGTTCAATTATGTTATCGGACACAGTATTTATAATTTTACATCTATGAAAGTTTATATTAACTTTATACAATTTTTATATCATAAACACTTATTTGTTTACAAAACGTGTAGAACTAAATAAGATTAGATTCAGTTGTCTTCATTTTCAAGTATGTCATTTTTAACCTTGAACTGCTAAATTTTTTTACATTAACAATGTTTTAAGTGAAAATTCACTCACGCTTAAAAAACAGAGGTATTCATTCTCTTTTTTACTTGTATGGGCTGTAAAGTCATGAAATAATATAGTTTAAACTATATTAACTTAAAAATATAAAATTAAAATATGAGGCGTTCACAGGTCAAATCGATTAACTCCCTTAGTCACTCAAAAGTTGTGATATTAACCCTCTATAGCCTAAATTTTGTCTGGTTATTGGAGAAAAAATTACGATTGATTACAGTTTTTCACTTTGATTTGAAAATGTTTTAACTAATAATTATCGTATGGATCGTGGTGTTACTACAGTAATACAGTAATCAAATTTGATAGTGCAGTAATAACTAAAGAAAATTAATTTTTTAAAATATAGATACATCAGTTTGTAACTTTTAAGTCACACCGTCCCATACAGGGTTAATAACGATAATGTTAATGCACCAGGGCTATTCTATTTTATTCATTCTACGCGTCTTTATATGAAAGCTACATCTGTATTTATGCACTATACAATGTTTATTTCAATTTTTATTTTAAAGGGAATTTTGAAAAACAGTTTATATTATCTCATCACATTTCTCCACTTTCTATTTTATGGAGATAATCATATATGTATATAAAACATGTTATTGGTTCCAAAAGTTAAAGCTTAAGTGAAAATTCACTCAGAATAGCATTCTAGAGTTGGAAAAAAAAATTGTGAAAAATCGATGAGGACACGATTCAGAAAAACTTTATACACCGATGCAATGAATAATATACGATGACTCGATATATCGATGATATTTATGTCCCTCACCTGGCTAGTTATAAATAAACAGCAAACACAAATTTTCTAAGCAATAATTGACAGTAAATTTTATTCTTTATTAATGTATTAAATTGTATGGACTTCTTAATAACTCCAGATTACATAAAATTTAAAAATACGTGAAAGTCTAAGAAAGAACAAGCGATAGAAAAATTTAACTTGATAAAAATTAAATACATATGAATATATATAAAAATTAAATTAATAATACAGTTCAGTATTTTTAACGTTAACGATTAACACACGATTTGATTCTAAATTCTCAATAAATTACGAGAAATCACAAAGTTGGTGCAAATTTTAATCCAGCACAAATGTGAAGATCTCCATCGTTCATTGAAGTGCAACCGTAAAATAAGAAGAAATTCAATTACATCGAAAGGTCATTAATATTCGTACGGATGAGACCGTTTCTGATCCATCGTTCATTAACCACTTTGAAAATGAAGCCGGCCGATCGTTTAGCAGTTCCGTCGATTCGCATCATAGATTTAGATCGAGGACACGAGTATACATATGCTCACACATATGCACACACACCTACAGTACTGTGCAAAAGTCTCAGATCACCTGCCAAAAAAAATATTTTGTTATCTTAGAAACGAATTTAAAGTGGATTAATATTATTTTAATTTTTACATTATTTATTTGTTTTTTTTTTTAAGAATTAGATTCACGAGGTGTTAATTAGCTTGAGAAATATTGATTGATTTAGAATAATCGATATTTTGTGTATCCTTCTTTTACTTTCACTACACAGTTTTTTTTTCTTTTTTTAGAAAATTGTAGAAAAAATTTTAATAAACTCATTTTTCATTTCCTGCCATTCTGTTATCGACAATTTAACCCTCTATAGCTCGAATTTTGTCCGCTTATCGGAGAAAAGATTACGATTGATTACAGTTTTTCACTTTTATTTGAAAATGTTTTAACTAATAATTACTGTAGACGGATCGTGGTGTCGCTACGGTAATACAGTAATCAAATTTAATAGTGCGGTGATAACTAAACAAAATTAATTTTTTAAAATATAGATACATCAGTTTATGACTTTTAAGTCACACGGTCCCATAGAGGGTTAAGAAGCTGATTTTTTCCTTTCCGACTTCCTTCGCGTGCTTCCTTTACACTTTGCATACGCGTTCTATAATATTTTAATCAAGGCTCTGCTTGTTACAGAATTTTTAAAACATATTTTCACCAGATAAAATTATGAATGACCAACACGAGAGAGGCAATATGGAAAAATTTGAATTTAACCCTCTATAGCCCAAATTTTGTCCGCTTGTCAGAGAAAAAATTACGATTGCTTACAGTTTTTCACTTTAACTTCAAAATTCTTAAACTAATAATCGCTATAGATGTATCGTGGTATCATTACAGTAATCAAATTTAATAGTACAGCGATAACCGAATGTGATAAATTTTTTAAAATATAGCTACATTAGTTTGTAACTTCTAAGTCACACAAAGCCATAGGTGGATTAATATTATTTTAATTTTTACGTTATTTATTTATTTTCTTTTTAAGAATTAGATTCACGAGGTGTTAATTAGATTGAGAAATATTGATTAATTTAAAATAATCAATATTTTGTGTATTCTTCTTTTATTCTCACTACACGACAGTTTTATTTTTCGTTTTTTAGAAAATTGTTGAAAAAAATTTGAAAAACTCATTTTGCATTTCCTGTCATTTTGTTATCGACAATTTAAGAAGCTGATTTTTTCCTTCTTGACTTCCTTCACGTGCTTCCTTTACACTTTGCATACGCGTTCCATAATATTTTAATCAGGGCTCTGCTTATTACAGAATTTTTAAAACATATTTTCACCATAAAAATGATGAATGACCAACGCAAGAAAGACAATATAGAAAAATTTGAATTTAACAGTGTTTAGAAATGCTTCTCCAAAATATGTTTAATTACAGTTACAAGATCAGTAATGCAGATGGTCTAAGACTTTTGCACAGTACTGTACATGTGTGATTCGCACCGTTACGAATTATGTACGTCGGAGAAACGAAACACGTTAGGTTAACGAGCTACGCATCCAGGTTGCATTACGCATGCAGATGGTCATATCCTCGACGAGTATGACAGGCGGTCCCGATCGCCTCGAATTACTTAATCGTTCCCTCCTGAATGCTCTGGACCAGCTAATCGTCACCCACGCCGCCGAGTTTAATGTCTTTCGTACTTGACGCAAATATCTTGACGCGAATCTAGGTCGGTCATTTTCTACCCTTTCTTAATTTTCGTCCTACCATCGACGATGAACGAGTCCGTTACGGTCTATTTTCTAATAAAACTCCCGTTCAAGCTTCTCGTTTTCGCAAAATACGATGAATAGAGGTGTAATCTTTTAGCTTACAGACTTGAGTAACGTATATTCAGGTGATTCGCCGTTTATCGCTGACTCGAATCTTAAGAGAAAAATTAAAATCTTCGTACTGTGAAGGTTTTGTCTTATCGAAGTTTTCAAGTGAGGTTCAACAATCGAAAATTCGATTCATACGTTTTATACAAAGGTTATATTTTTTGAATAATTATAGAAGTTCAAGGAAAGATAAATCCAATTTTTAGAGATTTATTATTTGTCGTATATTTATACGTATGCATACACTATGTATAAAGATGTAGGTAGAGAATGTGTGTGTGTGAGAGAGAAAGAGAGAGGCTCCTCATAAAACCTAGGTCTTAAGTTTTCGGCCGCACCAATACGATGGAACCTCGTTTCCTATTGGTTCGACCTTTAGTCGGAAAATAATTTAAAAGAGCCGACGAAACATAGTTTTGGTCAGATATAGATATAGATATAGCAGATATAGATGTAGAATTAGAGAATTACCGAGAGAGTTGTAGAGTTTAAGTCAACCACTGTAAAAACGTTTCAAATATATACTAGTATACCTACAAAGATAATCGTAAAATGAATTTTATATAAAGAATAAATGGCTATTGTAGATTGTTATTAAAACTGGAACTACCGACGATTGAAGTGGACTTATTTGTAGCAGTGAAATCAGAATGATGGGTGTATGAAAAAAATATATGTTGCAAGGGAAATGAATCTTTCTTCATACTCCTTAAACATTTGATTGCGGAGCGTTCTAGGTTTAAACGTGCTGCGTCGACGGAATATTTTTTCGCGTATCGTGTACTCTATCGGTGTTCGATTAATTATCCAACGCGCAGCTAATTGTAAGTTGCACTTTTCATATTTACAGTACCGGACAAATGAATTCACATATTTCTTTACCATTTTAAAATATATGTTTTATATTGAAATTTGTTATATTTAATGCTCTACATCATTTGTCCGGTACAGTATATTTTGCATCGCTCCTTTTCTTATATTTTGCATCGTTCCTTTTCTTATATTTTTTTTTTTTTTTTTTTTTTATTAAGAGCTTATTTTAGAGTGGTCACATTAACATTGAAGTCATTAGTGACCACTAAACGATACATGAATAGTTATTACAATGTTACAATGTTTTCGAATTGCATCGTTCCTTTTCTTACATTTTGCACGCACAACGAATTTTCTTCTTCAAAATCGTGAGTTATCCGTTTAATCTGAGCATATTGCTCGTCAAACGCATACATGTGTCCGTAATCCACGCCGATAGCATTCGCCAGACGCGTTCATGCGTCCATAGCAATCAAAGGATTAAACCTGCTACGAACCTTTGGTCATTTTTCATCCAATCGAGTTTTTCTTTCGTTAAAAAATTTTCTAATTTTGAAAAAAAATATAGAAAAGCGAAAAAAGATTGTCAATATGCGAAATTCCTCGTTGCAATTGTATATTAAAGACACATTTTTATCAAAATTAGAAATTCTTTTTTAGAAAAATAAAAGTGCGGTTAGATCTAAAAGAATTTTATAAATGAAATGAAAGAATGTAAATAAATGAAAATTTCTAAAAATATACATCCATTGTAATTCAAAGACGAAGACATAAAATCGAATCCAAAACGGTTTTAATCTCACTAGACCACATAAAACATGCATTAACCCTTCGCACTCCGTTGGCGCCGCTATTGCGACATGCGTAATTTTCTTCAGAGAATATGTTTCTAATTAAATTCTATATTTTCATCAATTTTAAAATACAAGTAAATTAACCAAGTAAATAAGAAATCGTAAACATTTATAATTTTCTTTTTTTCTTTCCAAAAGAACACTTTAAGTTTTCACGATAGTCCTTTGAAACTCAAAAAAATTTACGAGTGCAAAAGGTTAAAATACTTATCAGAAATAAGCATGTACAATAAAATCTAAGCAATCACCGTCGTCGTTAATGACTACGTAGTCGATGCGACGTAAAACAAACACTAACAATAACAGAATTTATATGAAAGGTTACAAACAAGTCATTTTGACCACTTCGGGAATTCTATTATTAAAAAAATCTGTAATTTACTTTGGTATATGAACTCGCCAATAAATATGTGCATAAACTTTTTGTCTTATAGAGAAAACTTCGACTTGCGGAGAATTCAAATTACAGTGGCAAAATAACCGCTTCAAGAGGTGGCGAATAATTCGACATAAAATAAATTTGTAGTTCAATTTATTAGGTTATCCCATAAGTAATGTCGTTTCTTGACACTAATTTTTATTACGAAACATTAAGATATACATTTATTTTTAATCATCGTTATATCGACTATTACTTTTCACGATCTTTTCCCATCTGTTAAGCAATTTGATGGTTTATTTTTCAGAACAACGGTGGATGTTTTTAATTGTTTCTAAGGTCGTCTTTGCTGTGTGTGATATAGCGTTTAAAAAACTAAAAATTATAATTGGAAACTGATACCACGTTCGCTACAACCAATTATCACTTATTCCAATTATTATTACATTTTTTAATCGTTCGCCATAACCAATTAATACTTATTCCAATTATTATAACATTTTTTAATTGGGAACAAAAATTGTACAACAATGGACATTTAAAATAAGCATCGAAGAAGATTTTTAGATAAAAGAATCTCAAATTTTTTGAAGAAGGAATCCAGAAACTACTTGAGAAATAAGAAAAAATCATAGAAAACAATGGTCAATACAGTCATGACTAAAAATGAATGCAAATATTAATATCTAACAGTGAAAATTAGCGTCAAGGAACGACATTATTTAACACTAGATTTACGAAACCCGTCAATTTGACGGATTTCAAATTTCGCGCTTAAGATTAACAAGTACAGGCGGTGAAAATGTACATTCAAAATGAAATTTATATACAAAAATGTGCTAAATATTCCTCCAGTGACAACAATTTGTTAATTTAAAATAAAATTAACTAATATTGTTAAAACAAAACTATGTTTTAACGTACCCATCGAAACGATCCAACTATGGTCCGTAAATCTAGTGTTAAAGAATGACCTAATAGGAAGGTTTTCGCAGTGAAACTATAATTATAATCGATCAATTATAACTATACTCCCTTTATCTAGTGTTACTACTCTTAACAGTATATTTATCGCTTAGATTGGACGTCGTACATTCGTTTCAAAATCCCAAACCAATTTTTTTAGTTAATTGATATTTTCGGTTTATCAGGGCCGAACATCTTCTGTCTGTACTCGAAACGGTTCGAAGGAAGTAATAGATTCTTATATTCAGGGTTCGCAACAGTGTAATGAAAGATCAATAATATGATACATGTAAGAGATCGTTAGTGAGTTTACGTTGAAACCGCACGAAAGAACGCGGCGTTCGGTTGATTCAATGATGGATTTAATTCGGGTGAGATCATCCGTGTTCAGAACGAAAGACTGCGACACGCTACTCTCATCTCGCACAATTTCCACGCTGTAACGCATGTCACGTGCGCAGTAATCGTTTCCAGCAACTTTTTCCCCGTTGAAGACTTCTTTTTCGTGATAATGATACGCGTGTGTATATATTACCGGAAAAAGTTGGTGCGGACTTATGGTATAAAATTGAAGGAGTCCAATCTTTCATCAAATGTAATTTTGTTTAATAAAGCAATCATTATTCATTTCTACAGCTCTTCTTAAATGTTTCTGTTACTATAAAAATCTTGAGTTTCGATTGCAAAAAACTATTGCTTTGATCTCGTCATCGTTTTGAATTTTTGCGAGTTTGAAATAGACTCGAACCATTTTGGGACACTCTCTTTTTAATAAGAGAACGATTCCGATAAATACTACAAATGCGTTTTGCTACATTTCCTGCTGTGTTCCAAAAATTAAATTAAAATAACAATGAATGTCCAGTTATATCCTTTCCATTTATTTCCATTAAATTATTAATAATGAGAAGAATTAACCCTCTATAACCCTCTATAAATTAATTTTCTTTAGTTATCACTGCACTATTAAATTTGATTACTGTATTACTGTAGTCACACCACGATCCATCTACAGTAATTATTAGTTTAAACATTTTCAAATCAAAGTGAAAAACTGTAATCAATCGTAATTTTTTCTCCGATAAGCAGACAAAATTCGGGTTATAGAGGGATAAAATAAAATACAGGTAACCCTCCTATAACACGGTAGATTGGTTCCTAGAAAATGCCGTGTTGTGTGAAATCATATTGTATGCGACTCAGAGCCAGTACAAAAAGGGGGGTTACGTTCCGAAAACTTATTAAAAACAAATATTTTGTTTAATTCTACATAAATAATTTAATTTTTATTAAAAATATAAATGTATGTACAAGCGTGAGACGCTTTTGTTTTCAGGCCACGGAGATAAAAAGAAATACTTTGCGCAAAACTGTATCTTTAAGACGGCAAGCCTCGCCGCGGCTATAGAAGTACATACATTGTTGTACAAAGGTTTTTGCAATTTTCTTATCGTGTTAGAGCGAAATCGTGTTGTAGGATGTCGTGTTGTAGGAGGGCTACCTGTACACGATTCGTAAAACGACACTGCTTGAATTAACTATAGTAAAAAAACGTCATTATTTAATCCACAATTTAGCAATTAAATAATCCAAATATAAAGAACTTTTCAAATAACAAAACAGTTCGATAAGATTTGACACATAGATTTCAGCTGTGTGAATTATTCACAATATTCAATTTCATCCTATTATAGTATTTTGCTCCACATAGCTCCAACAGTAACAATTAAACAACAAGATCATAAATTACATTCTGTTAAAAATAAGCAAGTGTTCGGACACTTTTGAGCGATAGTGTATATATACGATTAATCGAACGCTTTATTTATTCGGGTCGCAATGCCTCAACGTGTGAAATGTTAGGGTAAATGGTATTTTGATTTTGCCTTGTTACATAAACGGTAGAGAAATTATATTATTATTTCGTAAATGTTCCATAATTACGATACGATGTTAACGAACCCATGTTACTCTTAATGCTGTAATTGATGTTTGGAAGAGAAAGAAAAAAGATATTACTTTATCTTTGTTATTTGAATTACTTTATCTATACTCGTGTTCGCGAGCGCATAGATTATTCCACGTATGCAGTATTTCTGTTGCGTAGAAAGACAAGCGAAATGCATCTTTGATACGTGTATAGTTGTCAATGGAATTTTTTAAGTGGACCGTTTTACGTGAATTTATCAAAACTGTCAATGATACAACCGGTTTGTTGATATTTAAAAGTTTGTTATTTTTGTTTTTATTAAGCTTTTGAAATCTCAGCTGAGATTTAAGACAGTTGTATCTGTAGTACAAACGATAAATGTAAAAAATCGGAGAGAACATTTTGAAAATATGGTAAAATAGTTTAACCTAAGAATAAATTTAATTTGTTACTAAAGAAATATTATTAATAATACTGTTAAATATTAAATAATTATTAGAGAAATATTATTAATAATATTGTTAAATATTAAATAATTATTAAGGAAATATTATTAATAATATTATTAAATATTAAATAATTATTAGAGAAATATTATTAATAATATCGTTAAATATTAAATAATTATTAAAGAAATATTATTCATAATTTTATTAAATATTAAATAATTACTACAGAAATATTATTAATAATTTTATTAAATATTAAATACTTATTAAAGAAATATTATTCATAATTTTATTAAATATTATATAATTACTACAGAAATATTATTCATAATTTTATTAAATATTAAATAATTATTAAAGAAATATTATTAAAGAAATACGTCGTATATTAAGGTTGCTATCTTTGTTTTTTTATTTCAAGACAAGACCTAATCGTTGTACTATTAACACGTTATTAAATTAGGGCACATATAAAAGAAAAATATTTTTTGAACACTTCCATAGCTCTAACGCAAATCCATGGTTCGCTCACAAAAATCTCAACAGAGAATTTGTTATTTTAGTCGTTTTCCATTTTATTCGATTCATATGCATTCGATGCTAATATTGGCTTGAAGCAGTTAACTACGGTTAACTATAGTTAACTACAGTTTGAGCGCATAAATTATTGAACGTAAAGTTACCAGATCGCATACTTTTCGACCAGACATCTGGTAGCTGAATTACGTGAACGTGTGTCATTAAAAATGTCGTTTAAACCCGGTCTAGCTCGGTATGGGGGTGTTCGATTTTTTCCGATGATGTCACGCATCGAGATTATTTTTACTTGGTGTATAATGCAAACTATTTCTTCGGCATACATTCGTAGAACTCAGAGCTCTTATACATGATTTTTTTTTTCTAAACGTAAATGATGAAAAATCAACGACACGATGTTTTCGTCGCTATACATTTTGAACTCGAACAGATTAACCCTCTACAGCCTGAATTTTGTCAGCTTATCAGATTGATTAGCTTATCATTACGATTGATCACAGTTTTTCACTTTGATTTGAAAATTTTTAAACTAATAATTGCTATAGATGCATCGTGGTATCGTTATAATAAGACATTAATAAAATTTAATACCACAGTGATAACTAAATAAAATAAATGTTTTTATACATAGACACATTAGTTTGTAACTTTTAAGTCACACGGTGCCATAGAAGGTTAAAACAATATCAAAGCTACAACATCATTTATTAATCCTCATCCCTTTCTCGTTTTATCAACTTAATTTCTTCTTTACTGTTAAATTGACAGAATGGTAAAAAGTCAATGTAATCAAAAAACTCTGATAGATTATTTATAAAAAATTATTAACAATGTACTTCATCAATTGCTACGTGTAAGTAATAAAATATTACCTAATAAGTTTATAACTTTATCGATATCTTTTATGTGCAAACGTTAGCGATCGTTGGGTGCCCGAATATTTTTATGTCGCAAATATAACACATTATTTAATATATTGTTTGTTGTATTAAAATATAGAGGCTTCAAATAAATTAAATTTGTATTTTTATTAAATAAAACACATGGCATAACAGAAAAGCGTATGTGAAACACAAGCTGGATTTTCTTCGGTTGCGACCGACGAAATACTGTTATAATAAAAATATTTTCAGAAAACTGTGAATACCTTAACTTAATTACGATGAGGTACAGTACTGTGCAAAAGTCTTACAGCATGTGCATTATTGATCTTGTAACTGTAATTAAACATATTTTAGAGAAGCATTTCTAAACACTGTTAAATTCAAATTTTTCCATATTGTCTTTCTTGTGTTGGTCATTCATAATTTTTATGGTGAAAATATATTTTAAAAATTCTGTAATAAGCAGAGCCCTGATTAAAATATTATGGAACGCGTATGCAAAGTGTAAAGAAAGCACGTGAAGGAAGTCAAAAAGGAAAAAATCAGCTTCTTAAATTGTCGATAACAAAATGACAGGAAATGCAAAATGAGTTTATTAAAATTTTTTCAACAATTTTCTAAAAAACGAAAAATAAAACTGTCGCGTAGTGAAAATAAAAGAAGAATACACAAAATATTAATTTAAAATAATCTAATTAACATCTCGTGAATCTAATTCTTAAAAAGAAAATAAATAAATAACGTAAAAATTGAAATAATATTAATCCACCTTAAATTCGTTTCTAAAATAATAAAATTTTTTTTTTTCGGCAGGTGATCTAAGACTTTTGCACAGTACTGTATATAGATCATTAATTACTAAATTACCATGGTGTCCACATATCAATAAGACTCATCCCACATGTTTTTATGCAAAGTTTAACACAAAGGTGTTAAAAGTTACACAAATCGTGAATACTAATTTCGAACGACCCGTTTGTACACAATTTTAATTCATTAAGCGTATTTCTATCCGCTTTCACGAAGCTATCAAACGTATAACCACTTTACGGTTTTCCTGTTACGGGTTTCTCGGAACTCACTATTGCAAACAGAATCATTTACCTTAGATTCTATGCGACCTCATTAAGTTACGTGGTATTTTTCCCTGGCTTTTATTACATCGCGTACTATGTTGTTCGAGGATATCGCTTTGCATCCTTTCCTGGATATCATTTAACCGGATCTATAATAACACAGAGATGAGAAAGAGGATGTAACAGGAACTCATTAGCTCTATCGCCTAGAAATGGTAATTACGTTGAAAGTATCCGTATCTGAAATTCCGAACGCGCATTTATTTTTCTGTTACCCTTCGATCGGTCCGTAAAAGCGGCGGAAACCGGTCGATTTCACATAAATCACTCGGTACGTCTTCAGCGATTTATCGCCGTGCGCTTCTCAGCCATGATGGTTGTTATCCCTATATGGTGCAGTACAGGTGCACGATATCTCTCCTTATCTCTCTTCATCTCTTTTTCTCTTACCCTCCTTTCTTTAACCGGGAATAAAGTGTTATTTAAATTTTTCTTGCCGTCTCGTGTCAACTTAATACGTGTAGTTGAAACATAACAAGAAACCAGCTTTCTTCCTTGATATGTTGCAACGGTGCTCTAAATTTTTCTGGAGCAATAGGAAAACTAAACAAATCTCAGAACCGCTTCAATTCTTTATTTGTTATATACTACGCGTGTTCATCATATAATAACAGCTCGGTTTTTAATTGATCCAGGCAAACCACTAACCTCAAAAGAGTACATAAAAAATACTATCAAATATTTAAGGGGGAACACCACTGTGAAACTTAAAAAAAAATTAATTTTTTGTTTATATTTTCTTAAAGTTGAAATCCTCAAAAATATTCTTTAAAAATTTTAAATGGATATTCAAAGAATTGATAATGGTACGATGCATTTTGTGATACAGGTCGCAGTGTTGCTCAACGAGTCAAACTTTAAACGCTTTTTTTTAAATTACATTTTTCATACTGGCAGACACGATAACTGCATCAATTACCATCCGATCGATTTTTGTATAATCTCTTAAGGTATTATACAGAGAGTGAGTAATAAAAATTCTATATGGAAATTGTAAATTTTCTTGAAAAAAAAATTTTTTAAGGTTTAGTTTTCCAGCCATAACAGTGGTGATTTTGCTTAATCTACACTAATCATTTTAAGAAAATTTAAACTAGCATTTACAGGATCATTTGTTGTTAATAATTTAGATATCGTTGCGACATTAAACTCATTTAAAAAAAACCCATTAAAAAAAAAAAAAAAAGATATTCTGTTTTGCTGTTCCTACTTTGAAAATTCCTTTCTCTTTTGTGTCTTTCAAATATGCAAACACAATCGCATCTAATACTTTTGCTTCCTAATTTTGATCTCTTCTATTTTTCTATCTTTTACGCGAGGAATTTGGTATTTTCCCCCTAAAAATACACAATCCCCGTTAAAGTTCCCGAACCGGTAGCCGATACCATTCCCGGTCTGGCTAGCAATATACCCATTCCATTTTTTAGAAGAGCTAACAGAGGCTCATTCTACTGTCATGCTTTACAGAGTTGTCATTAAAGTATGTTTCGTAATTTTTGGAAGCTGCGTACAAAATAGTTGGTGTTGTTTGGCTAACCTATTTATCTTTCGTAAAACTATTCTGAGAACACGCGATACCGGTTAATGGCCAATCTTTCTGAATTTCAAAATTCTATTAATTTTTAGTTTGCATAAATTACTGCTGTAAATTGTTTATCTACAATTAAAATTTTCTTGAATATTTTGGTTCCACGGTTTTCTAACAGTTGCTATGCAACGGGTACACAAACATGTATGCGAGTTGTGCGAAGCACACACGGTATAATCATAGATCTTTCTGTTACAATTATTTCGTGCGAGAACGCACATTATTGTTCTTACGCAAAAAAGGTCGTTTGCATTTGAATAAATCTGTACTAGAATAGATTAAATATATTTGTATACTCGAATAAATATTTATAATATTCTGCAGCAGAAGTTAATATTAAGCTAATATTAACGTACGTATTTTAAAATTTTTGAATAAATCTGTACCAAAATAGATTACATATATTTGTATACTCGAATAAATATTTACAATAATCTGCAGCAGAAGTTAATATTAAGCTAATATTAACGTACGTATTTTAAAATTTTTGAATAAATCTGTACCAGAATATATTACATATATTTGTATACTCGAATAAATATTTACAATAATCTGCAGCAGAAGTTAATATTGAGCTAATATTAACGTATTTTAAAATAATTCTTAAAAATAAAAATATCTCCCTAATGAAATTATTGTTTCACAAATTTAGTAATAATATTTACCGTAGTTTCTTACAATATGTACAAAGTTGAGTAAAAATAGAAATATCTCTTTCGCGTTATCAGCATGACTTATACTCTACATTATGTGTTTGACAGTAATTGAACTTTATTTCAATAAAACCTTCTTCGTGTGATAAACTGTCACTGTCACAATTATTTTTGTCTTATCATAGTATTAGTGAAATTAATTCAATTGCACCGTCTTTTCATTTCTGTTTTGTCATACTTCTGACATTACGCTCTTTCATAGAAGCTTATAGGTGTAATTGAAACAAACAAAATAATTTCTTACGAACATTGTACTTGTTACATCCATAAAATACTGATTCGTCAAACAAATTAAATATTGTTTAATCGAACGTAAACGAAAATGAATACTAAAATCTTTACGATGGAACCACATCAAGGACCTCGAATTAAATCGAGTAAACTGACCGATTATTAATCCGTAAATAAAGAAACTTACCTTGAAGATGGTCCAAGTCTGTTCACAAACGATATACCTGTTCTTAGCAGTTTTCTAGTGATTTTTTAGTGACAGGTCCTGTCACAAGATTTACAATAGCAGCTCCCAGAGAAGCGAACGCTCTGCAAGAGTTACTCAGCGACAACTGTCGAGGCTCCCGAGTATAGAAACCAACTGGTCTCACGTAGGTATCTAACTGCGTCTGTTCTGGTACTCTGCTAGATGCTACCAGAGTAGGGATATCATGGTTAAAGCGTACGACGATCTCCAGGTAACATTGTTGTTTTAGTTCTGTAACCGCACAAGACATAACTGAATGCAACGCAAACGCTAATTATCATTTGTTTACCAAATATGAAAATCTTCTGCCACGTATCTCAATTTCAGATGTCTTACTCGGAATATGGTTATTTTAAATCTTGTTTTGTTACACGAAAGCTAACAACATAAAAAAGATACTTAATATTTTTTCACCTGTCTTTTTTTGTAACCTGTTAATCGGCTGATTTTTTAATTAGGATCTCTTTCAGGCACAAAATTCAAAATTAATAAAAAGTTTATGGAGTTAATAAAAGTTAATAAGTAAAGTTAATAAAAGTTAATAAGTAAAGTTAATAAAAGTTAATAAGTAAAGTTAATAAAATTAGCTCGATTTTCATTTCCACAAATGAAAATGTGATATAATAAGTTTTTTGTACAAGTGCAAGGTTACATTGATAAGCAAAGATTTTCTAAAATATTAAACTATTATGTTTAATACTAGAACTACTCATAATATTTGATAGAAATTTTATAAATTTACAATAATGTATTTTGGGGGATTTTCTACGACTTTTTGCAAAAAATATGTACAAAGAATTGTTACCCTTATTATAGATATTTTGTCAAATACCTATCATTTTGATTTCTTTGCTACAAATAAGTCCACTTTAATCGCCGGTAATTCTAGTGTTAAAATAACCGTGATCCGCGTGACGAGTTAACTCGACTTCCCTAGTTAACAGGTTAAACGCGGTTATATTTAAAAAAAATTTTAACAGAGACATACAGTGGCTGTAGAAAGTACTTGTACGCCATTATATTTGTTTTAACGTTTATATATTTATTAATTAGGTCCATGTAAATTAAATTTCCTATCGCTTAATAGTAATTTCATGTAACTACAAAAATAATGCACTGTAAGAACGAAATTTAGAGTTTGATGAAAAAATGTCTCATTGGGAAATATTACGTGTAAATACTTTTTGCAGCTACTATAAGTGATTATGAATAATGTAAAAAATAAAAGTGTATAAAATAAATATAATATTGCAATATTAAAAAAAATTTTAATATATCTGGACAGAAATACAATTTTAAAGTTAAAAAAATTTAATCGATGTAGGAAGTTTGTCAGATTGGGCGTGGTTCTAAATAACTTGAAAATAGTATAATATGTTAATCTAATCTACACCTAGCTCAAACCGTGTTTGTGGTTTATGTCTTAATATAAGCTTTATACATTTTATTACATTTTATCACATTTTTCTTTTCTTAACTGCTACGGTTATAAAATCTATTGTTTATTTCTATGATTGATGTGAATTCGATGAACACGACAATAATTATCTTTTGTTTGTTATTTGCTTTTTTTGTATTAATTTTTATTTAATAATCACAGTACGAAAAACGTGGTAGTTATTTACAACAATACTCATGGTATATCTCATTAATCATTATAAAGGATACATGTACCCAATAATTATTTATTCATCTAACTCTTAATATATTTCATTAAGATTGCATTTCTTTAATTATTACAGTATTAAAAATTTATGTTACCATTGTTACTGAAGATTTTTCTTCAAGGAAGCAAAATCGTGATCAATCATTATATTAAGATTTATTATATTTAAATACGAGATACAAAACAAACTGAAAACTTTTTAAAATATTATTTATGTTATGAATGTTGCGCGGTTATGAATATGACATAGTGTAAGATTTGGACTGACGAACTCAGTATTTCGTATTTAAATTTTCCAACTCTAAATATACCGATTAATCATGATTTTGCTTCCTTGAAGAATAATCTTCTGACTGAAGGAGTTTATTAAACTTGAATCCACTGGCAAACATGTTTAGATATTGGGTTATTGCAGTAGGTGCGCTTATCTCTCGATGATTTTCCTTTCTTTGTACCGTGTTATTTGTAACATTCCGTTCTTACTACTACCGACGTCGCGATAATTAAACGTAACGAGAATAAAACTGACGTCCTTCATGGATTAACGATGAAAATTGAAAACAGCTTTTTGCAATACACAGAACTACAAAGGAGTCGGCGACCAGTATGTTTATAACGTAAATCGATATGTGTTTATACAATATCTTTCGCTAAAATTTCGCGAATCAGTGATAAGTAAAAAAGATTATTTTCACTTGTTTTCATCAGTTTGTTTTAATTTATATATGCTCGAAATTATTGTCTTTGACAAAGCTATTATTATTTACAAATTTTTAGTGGATAACGTTTTACTTAATGCGACAAAATGTTAACTTTTATTAATGCGCGTTGACGCCGATACTTGGAACGAATGAGTTCACTTTTTCCAGTTGGAAAACGGAAACATAAGTCGCCAATGAGACTTCCGCGCAGAACAGTCGATGCAGAACGTTGCGAGTTACGTATTCGCGACTACGCTAGGAAAAAAACCTTTAAAATAATGACAAGTTTCATAATCCGTTTCTTTACCACCGAATAATTAAACAGAACCTAATCATTCTAGAAAGGGGAGAAGACCAACGGTTCACGAAGACTGTATTACGGTACCTTTAAGATGATAGAACTTAAAGTATTCTAAAAAGTCTATAAAATACAAATTTCTGTAGCCATTAACACTAGAACTACCGAAAATTAAAGCAAGTCTATTTGTAACAAAAAAATCAGAATTTTAAATGTCTGAGAAAATGCGTAACTCAAGGAAAACAAATCTTTACATATATTTTTTACAAGAAATCGTAAAAAATCTTCGAAAATTCGTCGTTGAAAATTTAAAGAATTTTTATGAAAAACTACAAACCAGTTTTGACCGCCTTGGTAGTTCTGATGTTAATTAAACTCGTGAAATGCACAATTAGTATTCTTGATTGATGTTCGTGACATATTTGATTGAACCACCGACCCAACCTCGACTTCGATTTGATCGTTTGAAATTGTATTAGGTTGTCCCGAAAGTTTCTTTCGTTATCTTCATGCAGTGGCTTCGGTTGGCTGTGTTTATATAATCATGCAGCCTAATTTGTTAAACGAGAGATGGAGGAAGGTAATCGAACAAAATGGATCCTATATCAATTAATAATATATTATAATATATTAATAATAATATTAATTAATAATAATAATAACAATAATAACAATAATTAATAATTAATCATTAATACGTAATATATTAATATATTAATCATAATAATAATTATTAATAATTAATAATTACTATATTAATAATAATAATATATTATAAAACGAAAGAAACTTTTGAGACAACCTAATACTAACGAAGATCGATTTATAAATACAGCTACAGTTTGACATTTTTATTACATAATTCTTCGCATTACAATTTGTATTTTTTTTTTTTTTTTCCTGTACTTATACACGTTAGCTTTAGCTATTCATTGATTTAACACTGTGTCATGTGCAAAGTACTGAAGCATTATACGTAATTTGCGTTTGCTCCTCAATCTCATAAACTGAAAATACAGTTAGAGCTAAAATTAAACTTAATTACAAATACAGCTTTGTCTTTACCATATTTAGACCATAATCTGTGGCACGAATGTGACTAATGATTATAAGGTAAGGGATTGATAATGTAACAAATAATAACACATCAACTAAAAATAACAATGAATGTCCAGTTATATCGTTTCCATTTATTTCCATTAAATTATTAATAATAAGAAGAATTAACGCTCTGTAGCCCGAATTTTGTCTGCTTATCGGAGAAAAAATTACGATTGCTTACAGTTTTTCACTTTGACTTCAAAATTCTTAAACTAATAATTGCTATAGATGAATGATGGTATCAGTACAGTAATCAAATTTAATAGTACAGCGATGACCGAATGTGATAAATTTTTTAAAATATAGCTGCATTAGTTTGTAACTTCTAAGTCACATAAAGCCATAAGTGGATTAATATTATTTCAATTTTTACGTTATTTATTTTTGTTTTTTTAAGAATTAGATTCACGAGGTGTTAATTAGATTGAGAAATATTGATTAATTTAAAATAATCAATATTTTGTGTATTCTTCTTTTATTCTCACTACACGACAATTTTATTTTTCGTTTTTTAAAAAATTGTTGAAAAAAATTTAATAAACTCATTTTGCATTTCCTGTCATTTTGTTATCGACAATTTAAGAAGCTGATTTTTTCCTTTTTTACTTCCTTCGCGTGCTTTCTTTACACTTTGCATACGCGTTCCATAATATTTTAACCCTCTATAGCCCGAATTTTGTCTGCTTATTGGAGAAAAAGTTACGATTGATTACAGTTTTTCACTTTGATCTGAAAATATTTTAACTAATAATTATTGTAGATGGATCGTGGTGTCGCTACAGTAATACAGTAATCAAATTTAATAGTGCTGTGATAACTAAACAAAATTAATTTTTTAAAATATAGATACATTAGTTTGTTACTTTTAAGTCACACGGTCCCATAGAGGGTTAAGAAGCTGAATTTTTTCTTTTCGACTTCCTTCACGTGCTTCCTTTACACTTTGCATACGCGTTCCATAATATTTTAATCAAGGCTCTGCTTGTTACAGAATTTTTAAAACATATTTTCACCAGTAAAAATTATGAATGACCAACACGAGAGAGGCAATATGGGAAAATTTGAGTTCAACAGTGTTTAGAAATGCTTCACCCATAGAGGGTTAAGTACGAGAAAAGAATGTTCAGTTTTGTATAAAATTGTCGCTTTCTTGAAATTGCATTCGAATTGAAAGATCTCCCCTTGTGATTTGTATGCAACGATATTTCTCTGCTATCGTATTAGGCCCTGTCAGATTGACAAGTCGCAACGTTTACCCCCTTATTAGTTCAGCATTCTTTCTTGACATTCAATCGGACGTGCACAATGATTGGTTGCAGCTTTAACGGTTTGCGTGGAAGTCATCCGTATCTGATGCTACGCAGACAATGTCGAGCGTGAATATTGTTATCTCATAACGTTAATAGAAAGCAAGGATTGCATCGTTAAAAATAAACGTTTTCATTTTCATAAGCGATACGATTTAAAGGAGAGAATATTTTTGCACTTAATCACAATCAGATATAAAAGTGATCGTACAGGATGAATCGTTTAACGTTACAAATTGATCGAATGCCCAATTTGCATCTCTAAACGCAACGATGCACGCCTCTGCTGATTCTCTACTTGAGAATGATTTAATTCGTTCATATATCAGCTTTCTTAACGAGATTAACTTACTGTGTTATGTTAATTAAATTTGAATCGTTTACTGTATAAGGAATCACATATAATTACATCTTTATGTATGCGATAATATTAATAATTATCATTTTTTATTCAAAATAAAAATTATAAATAATAATATTTATAATAATTACTTTTCTGTAATATAATAATATTTTGAATCGTATTTTTAATTGACTAACATTGAGATTAGGAAAATTCTTTAATATTGTTTAGCTTGAAATTAATTTATTTCTTTAAAGCTTACCAAACAAAAAATATGAAAAATAATTATTACGATACCATTGCTACCTATATAATATTGATGTTACAGTATTAAATGATAAATAGCAAAGAAAATTTTTGTACAAACATCCTGCTGTTCCTTAACACCTTAAACGCCACGCCGATTTTGGTCGACTTTTCTTTAGGCTGTGAGTTGTGATAATTAAGAAACATTTGGTCGCAAAATAATTTGAAATTTAAGAAGAAAATTGTAAAGGTCTGCAAAGGAAGATGGTAACTTTGTTTAATGTAATTTAATAGAACTCGTTAATGAATTATAAGGTATTATTTTTTTAAATTGATACTGTCAGTTTTTGGAAATCTACGACGCCCAAACGAAAATTTAAGCGTCGGTCCGCAGGGACCTGCGTGGCGCTTAACGTGTTAACACTAGAACTAACGACGATTAAAGTATACTTATTTCTACCGAAGAAATCAAAGTGGAAAGTATATAAAATAATATGTAATGCAATTCAGACAAAAGTTTATCCATATTTTTAATAGATAATCGTGGAAAATCTGCTCAAAGGCACCGTAGTTAATTTATAAAGATTCTATAAAAAATTACGAATGGGTCATTTTGACCACTTTGGTAGTTCTAGTGTTAAACATCTATATTAATTTAATTTTTTTATAAACCAATAATTTTTTTAGGTTATTAATGGATTTAACTTTGAAACGTATACAGTGGATGATCAATTTATTATGACCACCTCGAAATAATTACTTATTCAAACTTTGAGCAAGAATGGAATTGAAAGTACAATTGAAATAACACCTTTTTCAATACAAAAATTATTCTTAGGCTTTTAATAATTTATAACCATGATTTTAAATTTGCTACAAATTATTTAAAAAATTGTTAAGATATATATCATCGTTCGTTGAATTAAATTTAAAGCTAGTAAATATAAAAAAATATGTTAAAACAAGTAACAATCAAAGAAAACACAAGTGAAGAAAGATAATCTCATAAATGATTAATATCAAGTTACACTATCGCAAATGAACAATGACAGCATAAAATATTAGCCTATTACAAATATACCTCTTACCGTACATTAAAAAAGTAAAACAGTATCGCCAACAAATAAAAATATAGTCAAACTGTCTGTCTATGCGTCAAGAACGAAAAAGGATACCTGTTCTTATTATTAAAAACGTAATATTACCAAAAATATGAAATATGTAACTCCTTCACCTTATCGTAATAATTTGATCACCCACTGTACTTACATATTTTTGCTTATTATGTGTATTCTGTGCATCTTTCACCTTCAAATCTTCCATAAATGCATAAAAATCTGCAGTCTACCAACGATAAAACTATCGATGCCACATAAAACTTACAAAAATAACATGAACTCCCATTTATAACATTCAGAAAAGAATTTCTTTTGCCAAGAAAAAACCCACGGTAATAAATAAATATATGTTATTTATAATAATTTTGAATCGAATAAAACTTCTCTTATCGGCACCGTAAATAATAATGTTCTTCGACGGAACAAACCGTTAATTTTCGAAACGATACCACAATGTTTCTTACATTTCTTTGTAAACCGGATGTGAGGTTCAAGGCCGCCAAGAAAATGTTGCGCTCAAAACTAGATATCAAGTTGTCTACGGAAGCTTCTGTTATTTCACAGACCTTGTGTACACGTATGCGTAGTAGAACCACGTACGTTCTTGGAAACAGTATAACAGGATCATCATCGTCATTAGCCCTCCTTTCACGGGTTCACCACTGTCAACTGTTTCATCGTCTTGTTGTTTTTCCGCGGGACAAGTATCCGCCTGATAAGAACGTATTTCTTCGCGTATAATAGTCGCGTTTGTTCTATATTTTACCCGGACAATCGTTCTCATAGTGCGCACATAGGTTATTACTGGCAATTATCTTCCCCCTTACAAACGTATCTTTTTTTTCCACAGAAATCTAACTGTACTTCAATGTCGATGTACCATATGGCTTCGAGGAGATGGACGGATCAACGACGCGTGCTTCCTGCACGTATTTCGAACTCGTTCACTCGTCGTTCTGAAATAGTAGAAAGATTAATTAAAAATTGATTCTCAGAAAGAAAAAAATTTGTACAGTAGAGAATCGTTGATTCGAACATGCTGGGAGATAAAACAATTTATAATTTTTTTTTTTTTTTTTAGGTTTTAACTCTATTGTCATCTTTAGGTATGTATAATCCGAAATTATATTTTAACCATTTGCGGTCGGCGGCTTTTTTGGCCGAGGAAGGTGCCAGGTCGGAGCGTTTTTCGCGAAGGTGTCGGGCGCCCTACAGGTGCAAATAAAATGATCTTATACATAAATTACCTTATAAAAACGTTATATTTCAAAAGTTTATATATATTTACATCTCTAACAATGTAATTTCCCAAACTTGGTCTTTGTATTTTTCTTTGGTATGGTATTTTAGAAAACATTGACCAATATGCATTCTTGGTTTTCCTGGACATGTATCACAGTAGGAAGTGGTCTCACGTCTTCCACCTGGTTTGCTTCGGATGGAACATACTTTACAATCACTTTTTGTACCATAAAACATTATGTGGAGTTTTCCATTGAGCCGAATCTCATCCACGTTGGACGTCGACGTTGAAGGTCGTCGCTGCTGTAGAAAATTTCCTTTCAACTGCCTCGCTAAGATTTTCCGGAATTGTAAGTGGTTCAGTGGCTGCTCGTTTCTCTGCTTTTTGACTGATTTGTAGAGAATATAGGAATTGAGTAAGCTGCGCTCCTATCGATTGACGATAACGTAATCTAACATAAACACCCGTTGGCGCGTCTGAGTCGCCATCCGACCTGCCGCGCGAAATGCCGTGGCGCCTGAGAGGCGCCTTCCGACCGCAAAGAGTAGTTTACTTTTACATAAATATTATAGTTTTAAATATCCCTCTATCAGATTTAGTGTCTTTAATTTTTGCATTTATTTCTTCAGGATTGTATATTTTGTAAGTTTAACATATTTCATAGTTAAAAAGAGTTTTTTTAAGGGATACGAATGCATAGTGCAAGTAAAAACAGCAGGATTAATGTCGTATCAACTGTATGTAGTGGTTATTAGCGACGATGGTATGGGTTGGAAAACAAATAATGCTGTGGAGAAGTAGACTTGGTTATAAAGTCTTGAATCACTTAAAAAAGAACTGCTTTTGGTTTGTTGATGATTAC
>SMSQ01011682.1:20541-33390 GCA_019453375.1 Ctenoplectra terminalis | reverse complement strand
AAAAAAAAATACGAAAAGAATAAAATGGACTGAGCGAGGCATCGTGTGAGACTACCTTAAGAGGAAGAAACAAAAAGACAGAGAATGAAAAAAAAACATAAAGAAGACAGAGAAGGAGGAAAGATAAATGGGGTTAGAAAGAAAGAGCAGGAGGGTGGCGAACAGGAGACGTTCAATTTTTGTCGCATCTGCCTAAATGTACGTTAGCCTATGATCATCGTTGGGCCCCGCGCGCATATTATATCTCCGAGGAGACTAAGTATCGTTTGATTGCGATTTTCGGACAGGCATTATCGTGTACGTGTCACGATACAAGAAAGATGATCGCGCGCGCCGATGGTTAGGCCGTGCGCCATCGACGGTCGCCCCTCGTGTCCCAACCATTACCGATCTTCCGAGTGGAGAAATTGTTTCGCCGCTTTTAAGGGGCCGACCCAGGGAATAATTGATACGACGCGGCGCGTGCGCTGCATTCGCGAAGAAAACTGTGGAACAGCCGTTCTCGAGGCGTTGTATGATGTAGCTTGCGAGTACTTGGTGTTCGACGCGCGCGAATTTGTCGATCGAATTGATTTATCATCGATCGTCGGGGAATTTGCGATTTATGGCTGGTCGGAATGAATCCGGGCTGACGTTCTTCGGCGAAGAGTTGTGGAACCGGTACGTGAGACGAATATTCTGGTTAAGATCTTTTTCTTTCTGCTCATGGAAAATCTGTTTGGCGTTAAAGAAATGGGAAATTAAAATGGAAACTTAGAATATGAAATGAATGGAGCATAAAATGTGGAATTGAAGTTGATAGAATATAAAATATGGAATTGAAGTTGATAAAATATAAAATGTGGAATTGAAATTGATAGAATATAAAATATGGAATTGAAGTTGCTAAGCGTGAAATAAATGGGGAATTAAAATGGAAACTGGTGAAACAGAATGTATGGAGAATTGAAATTTGTAAAATAGGGAATGTGGAATTTAAATTGATAGAATATTAAATGTGGAATTGACATTGATAGAATATAAAATATGGAATTGAAGTAGATAAAAATTCTTCGCGAACTAAACTTTATTAGGAACCATTTTATTACTTAGAAAGGAAACTAAAAACTTCTTATTGATCAGAATTCATCTACGTACGTTTCTAATTATTAACCTCTTCGGATACACCGATACGTATATCAACATTTGATATTTCTTTTCTTTTATGGACGTTATTTTTCCAGTATATTTTTAACGCTTTTATACTTCTTTTTAATCATCATAGATTTAAATTGAATAACATACAAACAAATAATCAGACAATTTTTTCCCTCTTTTTAATCTCAACCGGTCTCTGCAGAGGTTAAAAGGAATTAGTTTATGTCCGCCCGAAGATTACAAATTACTAAATAAGTAATTCTAGTAATAATGTACCTCCTCAATGTAAATGATAAAAATATTTATTATGCGAGGCATGCAGTGACAATCTGATTACGATGCAAAGGGGTGTCTAAAATACCGGTATTTCGTGGCCGACTTTTTAAAACCGCCTATATTACACAGCAGCTGGAATATCGCGATTTTTAATCATGCAGTGTCGTGCATCATATATTATCGCCCGCGGAACAAGTATTATTTCGCTAATATTCCAACCATCGGGCCACTTAATGTTGAAATATGACGTCGTGTACATGGGACAATTTTATACCGGGTGTTCCTCCGGCACACCCAGCCATTCCCGATCGTTCATTTTATAAACTAATTTTTAACGTCGTGTCAAGCAGCGAGACCGATTATTAACGACGCGCGCACACAGTGATCCATGGACAGAAAACAAGACGACTTTTTCTCTCTTCAGTAATAACCGTTGGTTAGCTGTTCATGAAGACATAAATATTCTTTCGTTTCGTACTCGAATATCGTCGCGTCGACTCGTTACCCCGCTTTCTTTTTCCCTTACGGCCGAAATGATACAAATGAATCGAGTAGTACTCGCAATTACGAGATAAAAAATGAGAAATTTGTTTCACCGATTAATCAGTGCGGTATCTTTACGCGTTCTTATTTATCAAACTTTTCCTTTTCAATATACCTGTGTCTGACGTAAGTGAAATCATGCAAACTGTAATTTTAATATTTATCGCTTGATTTAATTACACGATCTGTTTTCAGTTTACACGCGAAGATAAAATGTTGTGATAAATTTCGTATTGATTAATTATTTCGTTGCATGGGACAATACTTTGAGGTGGAATCGAATATCTGAATTATTAATTTTCTTCCAGTCGAGTTCTTCTTTGTTTAATTTTGTCCAAATATTGGGTACCTGTTTGAAAAATATCAGAGCTTCCTTAAACGTCGTTAAATACAGTACGATCAAATAAAAGTTACTTAAATTGACCATGAAAAGAATTGTTACAATTTTGTCGAGCACCGTATCATTTTTTTTACTCTGCGTAATTTATCGAACACTCGATGCAATGGAACAAGTTCAAACAAAATTAATCCAGGAAGCAATATTTACCTAGAATTACCATAAACCATTAGATACGATCGATGAATAAATTTTCTGTGCTTAACCCAATATAAATAAAATTCCACGCGTCATTCTTCATTTGCTTATGATTATATTCTGCTCGCCTATGATATTATCGGTCCCGGTAATAACGCCACGCAGGGGATGCAAAAATTTTAATACGACAGACTAGAAAAAGGAAATTTACGTTTAGAGCGATGCTGTATAAGTACCCGCCATCATGGAGATTGGGCTGCAATTTCAAGACTCTAAAATGTGCCAGTGGTCGTAGAGGGGAGATACCGGCCGCACGCCTGTGATTACGAATGATGCTGCATTTTCTCCCGCTTTACTCTGTTGCACCGAAACAGACAACTTTCGCATTTTATTGCACACGAACGTCGCATACAACCGAAGTAGCGATGGCCGTTGAAAGCGTTTAGCGCGCCAACTTGAACGTACTTCGAATCAAACTTGTTGAAAACGATCTTGATACCCGCTAAGTTTCTCTAGAAAACAATCACCGTCGCGACCAATTTACTTCGGGAGAAACACATTTATCCTAAGTAATTTTCGTTGAATTCCGGTTTGGTTCGGGTTAGGTTCGCAGAGAACAAATTCAGAGTCACAATTTTACGTAAAATAATTTCATCTCGTGTGTTACAAAAACCGCTAACGCAAACAGCACTGAGCCTAACCACTCGATATTACACCACACCGATCGTAATCGTCGGATCTCCGCGTATCATCGGCGGGCGTCGCAAGCAGGGCAATTGGAGCGTAATTTTCCCCCGTTGAAGAGGCAATCTCGTGCCCATCGCTACGTCGAACGAGAGGACTATTCCAGGCTACCGGGACACAGCTCCGTCGAGGTGGCTAATAGGCATTCGTGATTTCGCGTGCTTAGATTTTTAAGGGCAGGTGAGCTGGCCCTGGCAACTGTCCCCTCGGAGGCAAAGATCGAACCCTCCCCCTTCCATTTTCTCTTCTCTTCGGCCCGCCGTTCACCGTCGTACTGTGTCCACGGGGAAACGGAAGGAAAAAAAAAAGAGAAAGAAAGAGAGAAAAAAAGGAAAAACAAGGCGAACACGCATAGTGGTGTCGAGAGGCCTACGGTGTTGCGTTCAAGCCTGATTCTGGCCGCGGAGCTGTGAGCAAAAGTAGGCGGCGCCCCGAAATTTCGCATTGACTTTCTATGAGCCCTGTATACCCGGTGGCATTCATAAATCGTTCGAAGGGCACGGAGTGAGGAGGGTTGATCAGGCCAGAGAACACGTGCCCCCTTTTGTGCGTGCGCCGCGCGAGCCGGATCTTAAGATAGGGAGACGTATCTCGAATCAAGGGTGCCGTCTTCGGTGCTGCGTGTCTTGGATTCGAACGAGACGCGAGGTCGCTGAATTTTATGGGGAGGTAGGGTGCATTTTTCAGGAAGAATTAGGTGAATATTGTCCGATGCTGTTTTATGAGACCTCGAAGCTTGTAATCTGCGTTTAACACTGGTTTACTATGGGGTGAGCTCACGGTTAGGATTTTTTTTTAACGAATAACGTGTTTCGTGTATTTAATACATACGACGTATTATTAATATATTGTTAAGTCCTTGAGGAGCTTTAACAGTTTCGGGGGAGATACGAATACCACGAGCGAGACTCGTGGTCACAATTTTGGGACAAACGTGAATTTTGAGATTGCTATTGAGATTTGTTGCGTCGAATTTCATACATTACTAGTGAGATTTGTTGCGTCAAATTTCATACATTACTAGTGAGATTTGTCGCATAAAATTTCTAGATGACAGCTAATGAAAATGAAAAATAAAATTTTTAGAACATTAAAATGATATATAATTGATCAAAAGTACACGTTATGTTTCTAAATTAGTATCTTTATTAACACTGAAACTATCAAACTGGTCAACCTAACTGATTTTCTCTGAAGTCACAGTCTAAGTACTCTTCATTATTCTTTATTACTTTATTACTTTATTACTCTTTATTATTACTTCGAATTCTTTGATAAATCGTCTTAAATCTTCGGTAGTTCTAGTGTTAGAACTATAATTAATCAGATTTAACCCCTTGACCACAAATGACGAGTGAAACATGGTAATTTCAGGGCGAAACGAATAACGACGAGTTCCATTCGTCCTAACAATCGAATTACTTTGTATTACGGTTAAATTGTACGAATTTCTTTATCTTCCAATAAGAAAACTTGTTTTATGTTCAAACACTTCTTACGCCAACGTGTGAAAAAAAATTTAATCGGTTCCAGATGGAAAATAATTTCGAAAATAATAAATTAAATCGTTCGTGAAGGGAAGGTAAACGATACGTAGGATCGTATAGGAATATTTTTGAAATCAAAGGCTCGAATAGTAACGAAAGCTTCACATAGACAAAGCGCTAGCCTTTTTCCAACCGCGTAACAACGTCGACCATCGTAGCATTCCGTCATTCAAGGACAGAAATTGTCGCAACGCATCCGTGCTGTCCGTGTCGATCTGTTCAAGGGATTGGCAAGACGACTTCTTGTTAGAGCCGCGTCGCGGATTTGTCCGCGAAATATCATCGGGTCGACGTCGTCGTTCGCGCAACTATGCCGGTCTCGGAGTGTCGTTCGGTTCCCCTTTGACGCGTGACTTTTTCCGCGTTACGTGTCGCAGTTACAGTGATTCCAGTTGCTACAACGATGGCTAGATCGAGGAAAAATAACGATGAAACATCGGGGAAAACTGATCATTTTTTGGCTGATTATTTTTATTTTTATTTGCACTTGTTATACTTCGTTATACGATTTTCTTAAATTTTAACACGTTTATTTCTGTTTTAACAGAAAAACGGTATTGATCTGTATATCAAGACTGTCTTGATTCATCGTAGATCATAATTTCGTGAAACTTACAAAATACTACAGTAATTAATTAATAATTATATATAGTAACTAATGAACACTTTTAGTTTTTTCAAAAATGTAAATTTTAAGAAGCCTCTAAAATTTACATTTTTTGTGAAAGTATCAACGTCAAGCAGGGAAATTTAAAAAAAATCGAAAATTATTTAACTTATTTAACTTACTAAAAGTCAAAAAGGTTTGTTTCGATCTTCTTCGAAATTAGGTTTTTATCCAACATCTAGTATTTATTATAACGTGAACTGGAAGTTGAGGCAGGAGCTAAAAATTTGACCTGTTTCTCATACCGGAAATACGCCGATGCTTACGTCAGTTTCTGTCGAGCCGAGTCCTTCGAGCCGTCCCTCGTTTCTCGGCAAATCGTTCAGTTTTTCCGTAATCATGTTCTATTGGCTTGGAAGTAAACGCAGGGTCCTGGCAGTGATTACGTGTGACGTGCGTGGACTATGGTTAAGTCTAAAAATCGGCCATCAGGTTTGCTTGCTTTGTGGCTCCTTTTAAACGTTGGGTCGGTCCGTTTATTAAAAACTACGGAACGTGGAACATGGAATGTTGCGACACCCGAAATTCGAGGAAACGATGCACGAAGAAGCTTTCCTTGGTTTTTTCGTTTTTACTCCCGGGGTTCTTGAAGAATTATTTTTGGATTCTTTTGTTAATAAAAGACAACGAGCAGAGGGTGAAGAAAAGAAGGAAAAAAGGAAGAAAGGGATATGTAAGGAGAATAGAATGACAAGATAAGTTTAAAGTGGATCGGTGACAAAAATTTTCTTTCGATAAAGGGTTGTAGTAAGAGATGGAAGAAAATATGATAGAGAAAAGAAAAAGATTGCAAAATGGGAAAGAAGTGAGAAAACAGAATAAATTGATAAGAACAATTGAGAGAAGCGTAAAGAAGGAAAACAATAATTGAGATGTAGCGAAGAAGATTGAAAGAAAGAGTGGAAAATGCTTGAAGAGAGTGGAGAAAAGAAAACGAAAGCGATAGGGGGAGAAAAGGAGAAAAAGTGGAAAAGAAAAGAGTGTGCAGAAAAGTGAGAAAAATGAAAAAGAAAAGAAAGTACAGAAAAGTGAGAAAAGTGAAAAAGAAAAGAGAGTACAGAAAGGTGAGAAAAGTGAAAAAGAAAAGGGATATAAAAATGTAAGAAAAGTGAAAAAGAAAAGAGAGTATAAAAATGTGAGAAAAGTGAAAAAGAAAAGAGAGTATAGAAAAGTGAGAAAATCAAACGAAATTATTTCTCACGCTAAATATTGTAAGATTAAATATCGCTGAGTATCACAAAAATATTATATTAATATTACAATTTCAATCACAATACGAATATCGCAAGGTGCTATTAAGATTCTACTAAATTTTATTTACACTGCGCATCAAATGCATATAATCGTTAGAATGCTCCTATGGCGTCGTTCCATTATCAAGTTACTACCCTGTCAAGTTTAATTTGACGCAAAACGAGTAATTAATCTTTTTCAAAACAGCCTTCCTTCCTTCTTAATTGCGATCTTATAAATTGGCTTGGCGTTTCATTTGTCAGTTTTGTAACCTCTCGTTAATTACACACTTGTGCTTTATATTCGTATGGTGCACGAATGGTCATTCAGCCATGATTAATCTTCTCCATCTTGGAACTTTCGTTCGGAGATAAAGTAAATTGGAGAATCTTTAATTTGACAGGAATAGAGATTCGCATATACATTGCTATCTAACGTCATTTAAAAACCGAGACACTTATGACACGAGACTGCTCGTACGTGTTAACCCTTTAACCGAGGGTGTGGTTTATAAATCACATATTAAAATTATAGCCAAAGACTGGTTGTGGCATGTAAACGTATTAATTTTTTCTAATATTAAATAGCGACTGTAGCTTATATACCACTAAAATAAAAATAAATACAATAAAAAAAATCTTTTAACCCTTTGCACTCGAACGTCTCCTGTCAGGGGACATCAGAGTTTATTAATGATATTAACACTAGGTTTACGGGCGTTGATTGGATCATTTAGATGGTTACATTGAAATACTAATTTTTTGTAATACCATTAGTTCGGTTTGCTTCGAATTAATATATTTCTATAAACAGAGATTTATTTAATACATTTTTCTATATAATTTTCATTTTGAGTTTACATTTTCCGCACGCATAATTCCTAAACTCACGAAATCTGAATTCCGTCAAATTGACGGGTTCCGTAAATCTAGCGTTAATGATTATAGAGGATGAACTTACGTCGGCATAACTTTTTTAGAAAATGCATGTTTCCTTGAAGTTCTCTATTCCAAATGGCAAGAGACAGCAAATCAAAAAGTACGGTATATACCGAAATATGAAACGATTTCTGTTTGCACGCTTTCCTATAAAAATGTCGCGAGATGGCTCCGAGTGCAAAGGGTTAAAATAAAATATCGCTTCGGTAATGTAAAATTAATGTGGTTTACGAACTACACACGCAGTTTAAAGGTTAAGAGATTTCAAAATGGCGACGCCTGATGGAGGCGTCGCCATGGCGATTGTCTTAGCGTCCATAAGACGAACACGATCTTTGATCGCAAATTTCCATCGCTCACAGGCGAACGCGAGATCAGCAAGCCACGTCCAGGTAGCGCAATCGCTTTTGTTTAGAGCGTGCAATTTCGAAGGTTGCGCCCGGGTTTCTTGTCTTTTAAAGGGTCTGCGTGGCCGGTACCTCGGGGCCGGAACAATTTACCGCGGATCTACCTAAATGGTTCGCGCACGAAGTGTCATTACGCTTCCGAAAAATGCTCCCCGGCACGGTCGCGAAGGGTGGTCCTAATGATACGGTCACACATGCCTCCTTTTACCGAGCATCGTTTCATCTCGATCATCCCCACTTGCTCCACTTACGTTTAACCTATTGCAATCGTTAGTCATCGTGTAGTGAATCGTGAGTAGGTCCAAAATTTTTTTATGTTCGTGCATCGCTGAAATTAGCAGCAACTGAAATATACGTATTTGAATCGAAGAAGTTAAAATTATGTGTTTGAAAATGTAATGCAAAGGAAATTTATTTAAATTTATTTTTGATGGAAAATTATGGAAAATTTCCAAAAATGAGTCACAGTCGATTTATGAAGTTTCTATGGGAAAATATGAATTGTTCGTATTTAGTTAGTTTACGTATTCTATTAATGTCGCCATTTTAAGTCTGTTACGATGAAAGTTATTGAAATTATTCACCATTTGTAGATTCTTAAGTAATATTTTGTAACTGTATTACTTAGTATTTACATTTTTAATTCGTTTAATTAGATCGCTAATGTTTCGTAGATTTCGAAGGAAAAGGCAGCAAACTGGACTTAGCACCACGATGCAATTAATAACTTTTCCTTAGTTTCACTGACTCAACCCTTTCACTAAAGTGCACGCATTAAGCTGCTTCCGCGTGATGATTCGCCATTTCGTCGGAAGTAAATGATGCTCGCAGACATAAATTGCGATTGCTGAACAGATGATGACCGATTCTGACAACCAGTATTACCTTACCGACGGTTGCCAAAATAATTACCATTCTCTTAAACAATTTCCAAGCCAACTTTTACTTGAAACTCTATCCAGATCACAATAATTACAAAACAAATTAAAAAAATTAATACAAACTCTTCAACTATCTTTCACTATTCTTATCTTCAATTTTACTTTTACTATTATATCTTCACCTATCCTTTCTCTATTTATCTCCTTTCAAAGCATCCCAAAATATTTAAGAACGTTAAAGCTAAATACTCAAAGAACCTAAACAAAAGTGCCAAGATATTTAGAAAACCTTCTCATTACCCAGTAAAAATATTAAATACTTCGACCACTTCCCAAAACATTCTTTCATCTCTCGACAATCCTCGCCGAACGCGGTTCAACGTGGAACATCTCACACCAAACAGTCGTCGAATCGTCGATAAAAAAAATCAATCTCGGCCGACCGACCCAAATTCAAAAGGAATCGAATCGAACCAGTTCTCTTCGACACCAGCTGCCCAAATTATCTTCCTCCGGGCCGCATTAACATACTTAAAAATACACGTCCCGATGCCCGACTTCCAACTCGGTGCCAATAAGCATGCAAAACCGTTGAGGGGACAGTCGTCGAGCTGGCAACTCGAAAATCACAAGGTTCGTCCCCGTAAAGGGTGCGTTTTCGCCTTCGGCTGGTGCACGTACCAGTGACACCTGTGCAAACGTACCACTCGGATGCAACGAGCACAGCTGGGTTTCATCGTTCGCCCGGTCGCACTTTTACTTCTTCGGTCAATCCCGTTGGCGGGGCGCGACTAATCGTTCGCGATTTCGACATTGTCGCAATTTTCGTCGAGCCAGGAACAGGATCGGCTCCCGTGCTCTCGGACCAAATGACTCAATCGATACCGATCGCGTTTCGCGATCGAATCTCGACCGAAAGCGTACAAGACCCTTCTTTCTTGTCCCTTCCTCCTCTTTGTCCGGTGTCGTTTCTTCAAAGGAATCTCGTGTGGCCCATTATCACCGTTCGTTCCACCTTTTGTACAATTTTGTAGCGGCGGTCGTGTGTTGCCGGCACGCATGCCATCGATGATCGCGAGTCGATCCTCGGAAACAGTGGGATTTCTCGAAACGAGGAGGAGAAAGGGGTAAAGGACCGTGCGAGAGATTGTTGCGAGCTGTTCTGGACCCTTTGGGGATAACACGTGAACCATCAAGGGTTTTTTCTTTCCGTCTCGATATTTATCCGCGCGGTCTCTTCTTCCTTCTTCCTCTTTGTGGTTCGGTGGATTTTTTTTTTGTTTTTTTTTTTCTTTTTATTTTGTTTTTCGTCGAACACGATGGGTAATGAAGGAGAAGCATCGGGGAATTCGCGGCAGGAATTTTGCGTGTCGGATGCATCGGCTTTTGCCTCGGTCTAATGACTCGTAATTGCGTTGGGAGCAATGACGCCGATACGCGGATATGAGGTTTTTGTTTGGGGAAAACTTGAATAGGGATGGAGACAACGAATGCTGAAAAATGATTATTTACGTGGCGATGTGTGGAAATTCATTGTACAGGGTAAATTGGAAAGTGGTCGCACGCTTTCTTTTCAAGATTAATGTATCGTAGATTTAATCGATATCTAAATACTTTATTATATATCGTACAGCTGTCTCCAAAAGTTTCTTTCGTTTTATTAATGTGTAATGGATACATAATATTTTATGTTTTATAGTATATTATTATATTATGTAGGATTCATTTTGCTTCTATTATCTAAATATAACTAAATTTGCCAGACGAAGCCGCTAACTTTCGGTTCAACCTAATATTTGCTAAAATATGCTATTAAAAACAGGTATAAAATAGAATATTTAATCATCTATACAATATCGAGTCATTTCACCCGAAATTACCCTATATAGAAACAGAATTGTAGAAATAAGAAATTATTAAAAAACTTTTGAAGCAATTATTTTGAATTAATAAGAGTCTAAATACGGGCTATTTCAGCCTATCCAGAACAAGATGAAATTATGATTTACGAACGAAAGAAGTTTTGCAGATAAGACAAGAGCGATTTGTTACTTTTTATGCATTATATTGCTATATAATTAAAATCTTCAACAGCTTCGACAATAAATCCTGAAATAAAAGTTATAGCACATTTCTACACCATCTCTACGTTTACAATAATGAAAATTCTATTATATCAGTAAGAATCTTTAGATTTTATTTATATAATAATGCATAAAATAATACCTCACGCAGGAAGAAAGCTGTTGAGACGAATAATCCTCGGAGGAAAAGTTATGAAGCAATCGTCGCGATGAAAATGTAACGTGTGAATGCGTGCGAGCGAGATGTAACCGTTGAGAATCGTACACACGTCGAATTTCCGAACACCTGTGGTTTTATAATTGCATCCTCTCACCTCGAGCCTATACTTAGAGGCTGACCGATTATCGTTCGTGTAGAAAGTGTCGAGTAATCGGGTTGATTCTCGTTCTCTTCTTCTACGAAGAAAACAAACACATCGTCCTCGAGCAGACGTCGAAATTCGATGTAGAGAAATTTTATTCGTTTAATAACACTTGTCCTCTATAAATTGTTATTTGAGTATTATACGGGCCGAACGTTGTTCCCAACGATGATCTATCGAAGTTCCGATGTGGAGTTTAGATAAGAGGTTTAATTCAAAGGTTGCGTGGTTTCTGTGGAATATTCGATTATATTAAGAAGGGGGTTTCTCGGTGGAAAAATTATACGTTTCTCGAAAAGGTTTAGGATAAAATTGTTGGCGATGTTAATGTCTAATGTGTCGTTGGTTTATTATGATATTAGAGGTGCGATCAGAGTTCTGATTGAGATGGTGCAATATTTTGAAGCGTTCAGAAGAGAATAATATTGTTTCGAGTGTTTTTCTTCCTAGGTGGTCCAAAGTTTCTTGGGAAATTCATGAAACAGTGTCCAATTTTTTTTTTTTAATTAACATTAAATTAAAATTAAAAGTAAAATTAAAATTAAAAGTAAAATTAAAATTATGATATGAACAAATTATTATTATTATATATCTTGACGAACGTTTGTTATTGATATTATATTTTTAAATACGAGACGCCTGTGATAAATGCAACCCGCAATACGTGACTTAGTTCTTATTCTGTAATAATTTCATGCGGAAAAAAAAATCTTAAATATATGTATAAAAGTTTTTATTCGGTACTTTTTTTTTTAAGTTCTAAAATTCTTGTTATTTGTCTTTTAAAAATTATTTGATAAATTTGACGAATAATAGTACTGAAGTGTTGGACTCATCTATCGTATCACAATTGATCATCTTCGAGTATGTAAACATACTAAATGTGTTTTCTATAGGCTGGGTTAACCGGCACCCGTCAAGGTTATCACCCATTCACGCGTTAGGGTAGCCACCCTCTTTATACGCGACCCCTGATTCCACCATCATCAATGAGCACACTCCACTTTAGGGTCATGTTCATTTCAGTGTCACGTTTATTCATCCAGCGTCATTGAATGTTGGTAAATACGCGATGGTATCTGTGTGACGTTTATAAATCCTCTGTACTTGGTGTGAATTGTTTGAAATTGCATGGTCAATAATCATCGAACGAAGCTAAATATTTTTTAACTGTTACTCGATAGTACTTAAAACTGTTTGAGCAGAAAATATTCGTAGAACAGAACGCAGAAATAGTTTTAAACAATTTCATATCAAAGCTTTCAATGTCAGATCCAAACATTCAAATCTTCAAATCTTCAAACTTAAATCGAAATTATTAAATTCACAATCCTATTGCGCAATTTTTCATTATAAAGCAAAGAACCTGTGCCTAAGATTATCTCAACACACTTTTCTATCTTCTCCCAGATACTCGACATCGAAATAAAAAGTAAAACAGAATAGAGAAAAAATTTAGAACTGACGAAAACAAAATTTAACATGAAAACTCCTC
>SMSQ01011682.1:0-13490 GCA_019453375.1 Ctenoplectra terminalis | reverse complement strand
TAAGACAAAATAAGACAAAATAAGAAAAAATAAGAGGAACGATCCGAAACTATTCAATTGAAACCCTCCTCCACCCCGATCTTAAAAAGACCAGATAAATTCATTCTCAGAGAACCGTGATGATCGCTGTTCGCGGGCGGTCGTTGGCAGTATCTTTCTCCGCGGCTGTCACCCCCTCATTAGGGGTGGTAAGCCGTCGAGGTGTATCGTACGTCACGTGGCACGTGGATCCAGGATCAACGGGGGCTTAGCGATGAATTAATGGTGCATTCTGGTACTACCAGATAACACTGTGTAAGTTGTCAACCGTTCACCCCAGTTTTCGGGAGCGTGCCTCTACTCTATCTCTCTCTCCTCGCTGCTCGAATAATTGAACTGCTCCCGCGCCTCCTTCGCCCCTCCAGCACCGAGTTAACCGGACGATCCGAAAGATCAGAGATACCAGCCGGTTGGTAATTGGATGATTTTCATGGGGAACGGTTCTGGGCTGAAAGTAAACGATAAAACCGCGGATAATCGCACCGATTCTCACAATCAAATTTTGGTACGCGTTTTTCCCTCTCCCACCCTTTCCACTTGTACGTTCGAGCATAGGATGGTTCGATTACGCAAGGGTGAACGGACCGGTTGCAATTTTCTTTTCTTTAATTCTGTTTCGTAAGACATTTTATTGTAATGGAAGGTTGTGTTGGGGAACAATAGGAAATTGTTGGTGATCGTGTGTCAGGAATTTTTGCGCCAAGTTGCTCGAACGAGTTCTCGCTTGCTTTGTTATTGATAATTGTAGGTTCGGTTGAGAGTTTTCAGTCGATGGTGAAGAGTGTGTTGCAATTGTGTGGTTCGTGAAGTGTGTTTGTATCGTTCCGTGTAATATTGAAGATTGGTAAATTTTGTTATTCGATACATTACCACGTTTCGATTTTTATTCGTCTTGTTTTCTTTTTCGATAGCGATTCAAAATCTTTAGATTTTGATAATTATAGTCTGCTATAATTGACACGTATATAATTTCTTTTTCGTTTGAGATTAATCAGATACAGAAAGTATCGATCTTTCAATGAACAATTTGAGTTTAAATAAGCGAAATTTGATATTTTTAACCGTGTTATTATATCACTAAATTGTTGAAAGAAATTATTCTGTTCGTCGCTTTTTAACCACACACTTTAAACCTTGCACCGTAATAAAACACGAGATCTAAGTACGAACCAGCTAACTTCTGAGACCATATTACCAATTAAACTACTCCATTTTTCCATATTAACCGGCTACGTCGCCGGATAATCGCGTAACGAGCAAAAGGATAACGAACACGCTTAATGCAGAACCATCCTCGAATCTGGTTCTTCCTATCTGTTCAGTCATTAGCGTGTCCAAGCCGTCAATTAAGCTTATGAGCTTAATACGAACGATTTTAAGAGGCGACTCGAGGCTGATGGAACGAACCGAACCGATTTCTCGCGCACGAATCCTCCCACTCTTTTTTCCTCTTTCTGTATATTCCATCGGTACGAAAACCAAAGCGAAACGCCGATTGTTGAATAAAATAAAAGATCGCGCGTACGTGCGTGCTGGCCCGGGTAGAAACGTTTTAAGTATCCAATTAAAGGGCCGGCTTTCCTTTCATGCTTTAATTGGCCGGTTTTCGCGGCGCGGGTTGTTTCCGGTACAAAATTGCAGTTTCGGCAAAACGCGTTTATACCGTGTTGGAATGACCGACATTCATCATCCGCGCAATAAAGGTAGTTTAATTGAATCGGAGCGGTCTCCAAGTTGACGTTCAACTGTTTAAAGCATTTATTAGTGTTTTAGGTATTGCTTTCCCTCAATTCGATCGCGCTTTGTATTTTCTGTTTCTTTCTTTTTCCTTCTTTTTCCATTCCTTGGGTATGTTTCCTCAGGAACGTTTCTAACGGAGTAATTATGATTTCAACTATACTTCTTGTTTCCATGTGGTCCAGAGTAACCAATGGTACCGAGGGTTCAAGGAATGGTAGGACTCATTAATTTTTTATTTCCTTTCTTGTTTTTTTAAAACATTTGCTGTTTTCTTCTTTTTCCGTCTTCATGCGAATTTCTTCAGGGTCGTTTCAATATAGAAATCGAATATAGAAATGACAAATTTAATAATATTCATTATTTGCACACAGTACAAAATTAACGAAAGGAACCGGGAAACTAAGAAATCATAGAACGGTAACCTTTATTGGTCTTCTATTTCCTTCCTTGAATTCGATTGTCTTTTGCTTTAATATTTTCTTCTTTTTCCGTCTCCACGCAAATTTCTTTAAGATAGTCTCCAATATAGAAATTTTAATTTTAACGATATCCATTATTTGCATATAGTCCAAAACCAAGGACCCATACAAAAGTAACCCTTATTGGTCTTTTTTCTTTCGTCTCCACACAAATTTCTTCAGGATGATTTTCAATATAAAAATTGCAATTTTAACGATATTCATTATTTCCATATAGTCCAAAACCAACGAAAAGGATCGAGAAACCAAGGAACCATAGAACAGTAACCCTTATTGGTCTTCTATTTCCGTCTCCATACAAATTTCTTCAGAATGGTCTCCAATATAGAAATCACAATTTTAATAATATTCCTTATTTCCACGTAGTCCAAATCCAACGAAAAGGATCGGGAAACCAAGGAACCATAGAAAAGTATCCCTTATTGGTCTTCTATTTCCGTCTCCACACAAATTTCTTCAGAATGGTTTCCAATATAGAAATCACAATTTTAATAATATTGCTTATTTCCACGAACTCCAAATCCAACGAAAAGGATCGAGAAACCAAGGAACCATAGAACAGTAACCCTTATTGGTCTTCTATTTCCGTCTCCACGCAAATTTCTTCAGGATGATTTTCAATATAGGAATCACAATTTTAATAATATTCCTTATTTCCACGTACTCCAAATGCAACGAAAAGGATCGAGAAACCAAGGAACCATAGAAAAGTAACTCTTATTGGTTTTCTATTTCCGTCTCCACGCAAATTTCTTCAGGATGATTTTCAATATAGAAATCACAATTTTAATAATATTCCTTATTTCCACGAACTCCAAATCCAAGAAAGGAACCAAAGAACAGTAACCAAACGTCTCACAACGATCCTTATTCCTCCTCCTTGATTTCGGCCTACGTGGGAGTAAGAAGTATCGTCGAAACCGCGATTCCTATATTACAAATGTTTCCGAAGAAGCTTGCGCGGGGGCCACGTCCCGCGAAAATCATCCAATTAGGCTACGAAAGAACCGCCGCCCTTTGATTGGCCCTTTCGCGGAGAAACGCGATCTCGACGCGCATGCACGTGGTCCGAAACGAACGAAAGGGACCAACGAGCCAAGGGACGTTAGCCATGGATCCCGCGACGTTCCTTTTTCTCGTGGACGTCGCGCGAGCATCCTTTCTTTCCTTTCGGTTGAAAACATTCGGGCACCGTGAGCGAGCTCGAACAATTTTAATTCCTCAATCGTGGCCTGCTCTGCTCCAGAAGGGAACGACGACGTGGATGGTAGGAAGAAAAAGGAGAGGTGGACCAAACCAGGGGAAGAAACAAGGAGGGCCCGTTGCGCCCCACAAATAATTGGGCAAAACTGCTTCTGGCGAATAATTACTCGAATGATTGAAGGCACATGGCTCCCTTCGACCCTCCTCGTCCTCCCTCGGCTCCGAGACAACCGATCTCTAACGAAAGGCCAACGAAATCCAAGAAATAAGCGGAAGCAAAAAGGCCGATGCACTTTGCGGTTTGTGGCTAGCGACAGATTCGAAGTACGATTTAACTGGATCTGATTTGACGCGAACGAGGAAAGTTGAAACGATGATTTGAGAATCGTGCCGGTTTGTTTGCGGTGTAGAAAGTGGGTCTGTGAATTAATGGACGTGGAATTTGTGCGGTTTCGTTCAGCGATTAGGGAGATAGGTTTCATTGAGATCGTATCCTTTTTCGTTTCGAAAATTGTTCTTCGACGTTTGAGGTATTCTTTGGTCTCGTTAGTTCTTACGATACTTCAATTCATTCGTTTGGAACTATTTTTTGTTCTTTGTTTGTTATTTTTGTTATATTTAGGAAAGCAGGTTCAGAAGTTTGTGGAATTTTATTCGTGAGCTGGTGGGTCAGTAGATTCTCTGTGTTATTTAATATAATAAATATCGATTAAATGGTTGGATTATTATAATTTATTAACACTAAACCTACCAAAGCGGTCAAATGACCGTTTCGTAATTTCTTTTCCAAATTTGATAAATTATTAACGGTACACTTTTGAATATTTTCTTGTGATTTTCCGTAAAATATATGGTCAAAGATTTGTTTCTCCAGCATTGTGTATTTTTCCAAGTATCTATTATTGTAATTTTTTTGATACAAGCAGGTATAGTTTAATCGTCGGTAGGTTTAGTGTTAATATTAATTCAATGGTCGTAGAAAGTATTATTATAAGAAACAAAAAATCCATTAATAACAGTTACTTAAAACTCACAATCAGTTAATTTCAAGTAGCAATCCTTAATTAAATTCCAAGACGGTGCTATCATCACGAACAGGTCTGTACGATGGCCAACTTTTTTTTAATGTGACAAATATGTGCCACTTCGCGTGTCATCGCCTTCTTTTCGGTTGTGCTACAATTTCCCGTTCCAAGTGTCTAAAAATTGTTTCACGATTTTCGCCGAGACTGACTCGAAGCTATCGCTAGCCAAAGTTTCGAGGTTCTTCTTTTCCGTGGCTGTCGCGGGGAATGGTCGAATTTTTTGCCCCATGAAAGGACGAATCCCCACGATGCGGCGGCGGCCCTTCCAATCCAGCCGGCGCGGCGAACGGATTTAATTGATATTGCCCCGGCCCGTCGACTTTTAATTCGTAATAAATTTCGATCATGCGCCGCGAGATTTATGAAGTCACATCGAACGACCGACTGTCCATCTTTCTAGCCCCGTGCCAGCAATATTCGCAATCCAGAGAGACTTTTGGCAACTTTATGGCAACTGTCACTCGGCCTCGATTTACGATTCGACCACGGTGACACGGGGGACGATCTAAATTTGGTGGTGAACGTCGACCGTTCGTTGGTCGGCCGACATACGTAAAAACATAGGTAATGACTTTTGTACGACTGGAAGAATTAACTCGGGTCGGGAATAATAATTACTGTAATAATAAGTTTCCGAGGATTGGACTGGATATCTGAGATGCATTTATATTAGTGCAGAACGAATCCAAGAGGTCTAGGGTGCCATAAACGAAGGGTATTTTTTATTTTAAGTGCAACATACTTAATAGTAAAATCACCGAGGATTAAAGTAATTTGTATCAGAAACCATAGAATGAGATGTATGTGGAAAACGGAGAAAAATTGTTATTCGTATTTTCAACAGAAGATCATGGAAAATGTAAGAAAATGGGGGACATTATTGAAAATCTAAGAAAATAACGGGAGATTATGGGAAATGTAAGAAAATGGGTGAAGATTATAGAAAATGTAAGAAAATAATGGGAGATCGTAGAAAATGTAAGGAAATAACGGGAGGTTATGGAAAATCTAAGAAAATGAGGGAAGATCATTAAAAATCTAAGAAAATAACGGGAGATTATAGGAAATCTAAGAAAATAACGGGAGATTATGGAAAATCTATGAAAATAAGGGAAGATCGTGGAAAATCTAAGAAAATGAGGGAAGATCATTGAAAATCTAAGCAAATAACGGGAGATTATGGGAAATCTAAGAAAATAAAGGGAGTTCGTAGAAGATCTAAGAAAATAACGGGAGATTATGGAAAATCTAAGAAAATAAGTTAAGATCGTGGAAAATCTAAGAGAATGAGGAAAGATCATTGAAAATCTAAGAAAACAACTGAAGATCATGGAAATAACGTATCATGAATAATCTCACAAGATGCATCCTAGTAAATTTGTAAAATCTCCATGAAAACTTCTGAATTCGTCATTTTAAGTTAAGTTAAAAAACAGAGACCGTTCAAAGGAACGTTTCATACGTCACGATCTAATAATCTGTATACGCGTAGAGAAAAAGAAGCGAGATATCTCGTTCCAGTATCGATCAGAGATTTTCCAAGCACGGCTCGCGTTCTCCACGCCGACGACAAACGATCCTCCGCTCAGCTGCACACGGCAAGCACCTGTGCACGGCCAATCAGGCCGAATTCACTCGCGGTGCCGCATATATCTCCGTTAACGCGAGCACCAAGACCAACCGAACGCGTAAGAAAAGGACAGGAAAGATAAAAGAAAGAGAAAGAAAGGAGAGGACGAGGCGAGAGCTCGAGGCGACTAACGAGAGAGTAAGAAGACACCGCTTCGAGGCCCAGAGGCAGCAGACACCGGCAAATTGGGCCGACATATTTCAGCTCCCGATCCATTTGCAGTTTCGACGTAAAACCAGTCGTTGGAATCCGGCCGCGGACGCGAAATTCTTACGAAACGCCTTAGGAACACGATTCGCCCGTTTTGGACGAAAATGTCCCTCGGCTTTGGTTCGCCGAACGGAAAGTCGATTTTTATGACGAGCGGAGAGATGGCGGTCAGACACGGATGTTGGAACCGGATTTAGAACCGTGAAAACGGGAAAGCGTGATGGTTTTAAGTATTCGATGGGAATTGAATTGATTTTTTTTGTTACGGTAGTAGAAGAAGCTCGGAATTATTTTATCAACGCCAGATTTACGGAATCCGTCAGTTTGACGCAGTTCAGATTTCGTACTTAAGTTTAACGATCGTTTACGCGGAAAATATAAAATTAAAATTGAAATTAATATACTAATGAAAAATGTAACTGGATCTCTGCTAATAGAAATCTATTTATTTGAAGTAAAATTAATTAATCGTATTACAAGAAAATTATATTTTAATGTACCCATCGAAATTAAATATTAATAACCTAGTGTTAAACAGGGTGGATAAAAAATTAAGTATCATTTTAATTTGTACGTTTCGTTTGGAGATCCTTAATACGAAAGGTTTCCTTTGTCACAGTAGAAAAATTTAAAAAAAAGATTTGTATATAAAGTGGAGAATGAATAATCTAACATGCTTCTAATCCACTTTCAACGTCATAAACTCTCGCCAAGACGTCTTTTTTTCCTCGTAACGAATGCAATTACCAGCGGGAGATGTTTGTGGTCACCGCGTGAAAGCAGATGACACGTAATAATGCGATCAGTTTTCGTAACGCAGAAACGATGGCGGTTTAGACTCCCCGAAGAACGGGGTGCAAACGAGCCGCGATGGGACCCCATGGTGCGCCATGAAGGCTGACCTATGGAGTGTGACATTGGCGCATCTGGCAGCATTTCGAAACGCTATTACGTTCGTGTCAACGCGATAATGTATTAACTATGTTTCTGAATTGTGTTTACGATGTCCTGGTTCGATTTTACAAATGGCACCGTGGGTGAAATCTGTGGTCAGAATGAGTGGATCGCTTTAAAGAATATAATATAAATACAGTCATAAACAATCACCACATTTTTCTTTTTTTTTTTTAAAAGCGCATAAACGTATATATATTTAACAATGCTTAATTATATTTAATTTTCTTTTAGCGATTATAAAAATTTAGTGTTGAAGAGATGAAATATATAAATAAAAAATAATAATCATGTAAATATTTTCTCTAGTTATTCTAGTTAATTCTGTTCCATAAAGCAACATGTAAAAACATGTGAATATATAAAAGCGAAGACTGATATTTTACATAAAAAATTAGAGTGACAATTTATGTATTAGGTTGTCCTGATAGTTTCTCTCGTTGTCTTGGCAGACTGATCTGTTAAACGAGAAATGGAGGAAGGTAATAGACCAAAATACACGTAAAATAATAAAATATTGTAAAACAAAAAATATCATGCGTCCAAAACTTACTAATGAAAGAAACTTTTAGGACAGCGCAATAACAATTATTATTCCCAATTAATGAAACTTTAAAATAATTATTCAACACAGATACCTATAATATAGTTCAGAGAATATTTATTCAACTACGTAAATTGTTTCCAAACTCTATATAAAATACTCGTTAAACCCTGCAACCCCAAAACCTGTACGCAACGAACACTATTTACCTCCCTCGAGAACCCTAATCGAACAATCGAGTCGCGGACAAAAAGGCCCTCGCACCGACTAATGTGGCCAAAAAAACGGCCTCCTCAAAAACATGCCGCAATTTCAAGAACTCCCCGTCTCCCCACGCTCCGACCAATACTTCTCGTCGCATTAACAAAAGGGGCTCGTTACGAATAACTTCTTCCCCAAGTTCCACGAGACAATCGCCCTCGCGATACCATCAGCCACGCTCGGGGTTTCGCTAATTTAATTAAATTCCGCCATCAGTCTGCTCTCTATACAAACTCGTGCAATTAAGTTAGACCGCATAAATCCATCCCGTGCATCACGTTGACGTCCTCTTGTGTACAGTGGGCCATTTCCTTTTTTTTTTTTAAAAACCAAGATCACCTGCCGCGAGCAACATTGTCCGAGAGGAGCGCGATGATCGGCGAGATATCGTTCAAGAAAGCGCGTCGGTAGCGCAATGAAATCGGAATCTGGACGATGGCCTTAAGGGGGCCGCGGACCAGGGGGAAAAACACGCAGAGAAATCGATGTTATCCGCATGTCGGAGGGCCCTCGAAGGAACAAAAACCGAGAATCCGACAGCATACCGGTCGAACCAGCGTAGGTACACCGGTGGATCTCGTCTGGTGTACGGATGATCGGTTGGTGTGCACTCGAATCAAGTGACTAAAATGCAATTAACAGCAATTAAGCTGGCCGTTAAGGAGGAGATCGAACGAGGCAATTTCACTCGACTCTGTTGTTCAGATCGGTCCGTGTCATCGTTTCCTTTGTTTCGCGCTTTTTCTTGCATTATCGGTATTCTTCTTTTCATTGTTGCAATTTTTATTTGTTTTTTTTAAATATATACTTTGTGATATTAGCTTTATGACCGTTTCGTTCGATGGATAGTGAATTAGGTCGGGTACGACAAGATGGATGCCATTTTTAATGGACGTCGAGGTTATGGTCGGATAAGCGTTGGTTTTGTTACTCGTGGCTGAGGAAAGTTTCTTATGTCGGTAAATGATAGGTATTTAGAGTAGCAAGGTCCATTATATGATTCGCCAAGAATGAACGTTAACTCACCGGTTGTGCGGACAGATTTCGAAGAATCAACGTCCGTGTCGATAAGTCGATGGACGAATAATTGAGATTTGTTTTTATTTACAATTAAAATTATTACCTGTTTTAAATACAAGTTACCGAACGTCCATCGATTTTTCAAGTCATTCGATATATTAACGAATAATTAACACGTTAAGCGCCACGCCGGTGTCTGCGGACCGACGCTGAAATTTTCGTTTAGGCGTTGTTGATTTCCGAAAACTGGCAATATCGATTTCAAAAAATAATACCTTATAATTCATCAACGAGTTCTATTTAATCACATTAAACTAAGATACGAATTTCCTTTCCAGTCCTCTACAATTTTCTTCTTAAATTCTTAACTATTTTGTGACCAAATATTTTTGAATTATTATCACAGCGAACAGTCTAATGAAAGTCGACCAAAATTGGCGTGCCGTTTAACGTGTTAACGGCGAACGTGTATGTTTTAATAACTTTTTTATCGGATTGTCCGGAGCTAAGCAAAGTTTGCTTAAAAGAAGAGTAAAAAGGATATTGGAAATAATGTTCATAAGAAGCTTTGACAACGCGATATTTATGGAATCAAATATTTCGCCCATAATTTTCTTCTATCCTCTAAACACGCCGATCGATAAGCAGACGCCGCTAACGTGCAATTAACGATGATTAAAACGATCTACCTGCACCGTTCCAAAGGTTGACCGTTTAATGAAACGGCCACTGCCAGGTTTCTTTATTTTTGCCCGCGTTATCTCCCTACCGGGCATCTTTTTCATTCTCTTCTCTTGTCTTCGGGAATTACAATTAGAAATTAAACACTGACAACCAAAGCAGAGGGATCACCTGCCGATTCAAGCGCGTGCACCTTGAACGCGACGAAAAAAATAAGGAGACAGCGAGCCTGCATTTTGAGTAATCGAGCGGACGCCTTGCACGACGTTTGTACGTGTACGAATTCGGGTTCTTTTTTAACGAGCCGTTTGCATGCTGTTTTGTGAGTTTCGAGCAGCCTTTCGTCATTTTACGACCGCTTATTGACGATGATTTAAAGAGACGAGGAAAGTGAGTGGTAAAAGGATTGTCAGGAAAATGTAGTACTTTATGTACAGTCCGTCACAAGAGTATGTAGGTATTATTATGCGTTTATAGGAAATTTAAAGATGCAATATTGCACCGTACGCAGATAATATAAAAAATGTAAAAAATATCGAAATTATTTTCTACTAAACTCTTTTCTCAGAAATATAAATTTGCATAAACATCCACGGTCTGGTTAGCAAGTCGTGTGTTAATTGTACTTAGACACGTGTTAAAAATGATTAATTAAATTTACTAAGAAGGAAACATGGTGCAAAAAATAGAAAATACAATTTTTCAAAAGTAAACTCATAAAGATAATATCATAAAAAAATAATTGGGATTAATATTATTAATAATAGTAATATTTTAAATACATATTTTAGTAGGTTTCATTTATTATTAACTTATTTATTACACTACTTTAAATTTATGTTTACCAAAAATTAACAAATACAAACTTGGTTAATAATATATAACGTTGCTATCAACTTTCCAGACGATCCGACGAAAAAAAAAAAAAATAAAATAAAATAAAATAAAATACAAAAACAAAGAAAATCGGACCATGGAAATTAATTAAAACCTGTATTTATGCAAGGTATACCAACATGCTGGGTTTAACAGAGTGCGACAATTTGAACGTGGGCCGAATCGAGATTCTCGTTGCGCCAGGGCGCGCCGTGTAAAAAAATAAGACCGTTTCGATTATTCCTGTCACGGTGAATGTTTCGCAATCAACGCTAATTAAAAGCGATTAAAATCAGACGTAATTGAATAACGTGGCTTGAATTTATTGCGGAACACGCGATAATTCGATCAGAGATGTCGAGATTCTTCCCGCGGTGAGACCTGTATCTTTTGCTCTCTCGGCTGTGCAACGCGAAGGCAACAGGTGCAAAAGTCACAAAATTAAAAAGACACTCTTCTCTTCGTGTTACTTAGCTTTCCTCGTTATTTTGTTCCACGCTTCAAAGAGGGTTTCACATCTTAACGTGTCCGTCACGGCGATAAGGTTTAAGAAATTCGCGATACGAACATGTAAATTCGATCGTAAATTTTGTAACGTTGAAATGTACCTCTTACTCCGATTCGAGGTATCTGTGGATAATCGATTTTTTAAAAGTCAACAACCACTTGGTGTATTCATTAGCTTCTTGTTTTTATCTTTTGTTAATTTCAGCATTGAATTATTTTTTAGCCTCGAGATCACATATTTTCGTGTTCAATGAAAGCGTACGTAATTTTCATCGCGGAAACGGACCACGAAAACGAAAGAAAAATAAAATAATGTACCTCTTATCGCCACATTCGAAGTATATTAACAAGAACAAACAGGATATCCGGACCACTTAAAACTTAATTATCAAGTAACCAAATAATTTATCCATCGAAACCAAGATTCCTATCTTCAAACATTCTCACTCCTAAATAAAATATTTAAGATATTCAATATTGTAACCAATCATATTGTAACCCATCGTCAAACATTCTCACTCCTGCACAAAATATTTAAAATATTTAATATTGTAATCTATCTTCAAATCTTCTCACTCCTAAACAAAATATCTAAGATATTCAATACTGCAACCAATCATATTGTAATCTATCTTAAAACATTCTCACTCCTAAACAAAATATCTAAAATATTCAATATTGTAACCAATCATATTATAACCTATCGTCAAACATTCTCACTCCTAAAAATAATATCTAAAATATTCAATATTGTAATCTATCTTCACACATTCTCACTCCTAAAAAAAATATCTAAAATATTCAATATTGTAATCTATCTTCACACATTCTCACTTCTAAATAAAATATCTAAAATATTTAATATTATAATCTATCTTCAAACATTCTCACTCCTAAACGTAATATCTAAAATATTCAATATTGCAATCTATCTTCACACATTCTCACTTCTAAATAAAATATCTAAAATATTTAATATTATAATCTATCTTCAAACATTCTCACTCCTAAACGTAATATCTAAAATATTCAATATTGTAATCTATCTTCACACATTCTCACTCCTAAACAAAACACCTAAGATATTCAATACCGCAACCAATAATCAATTCGTACACCATTTACAACTGACCAAGCAACCAAAACATCCAACAACTCTGACCAACACCGATATCCACAACCGTTCGAAAACCGTCCTCTAAAAAGTGAAACACGCCTCGTATTAACAATATTGATCACCTACATCCAAGTTCTGCCGTGAAAAGTCTCTGAAATGGCGGCACGTCGACACGGAATGAACACGGGGCACGGTGGCCGGTTACATTCCAATTAAAGTCGCCGGTTATCATACATTCAATTAGCATAACTCATACTCGGTCCCCTATAACGAAGGCTGCCGCGAAGCAAAAAGCTTCTTAACCAAAGAGCCGATGCATAAAACCGGGTCCGCGCGTTGTGCTGTTACGCGCGAACTCGAGGAAGGCAGAGGCGTTAAGGCGCGGACAAGAAGAGGGAACGCAAACGGCGAAGAAATAAATGAGAAGAGGGACGGGCCTGGAGAGTGGCACCGTTTTACTGTCGCGCGCTCCCGCTCGTTACGAATGCCCGACGAAACACGACGAAAACGAGCGGAACCTGCGCGCTCCCCGATGGCGCGGATTCGAGCCGCGAGAGGAGGATTGATGTCTTCTTTTCGTCTCGCCGGTGAAACCGGCGCGCGTCACGTGCGCTGGGACGCGTTGGCGAACGGATCCTGCTGATTAGCATCCGGGGAAAAACGTTTCTACGACTGGCCGCGTCGAACGGTGTTCGAGATTGAAGATTGGTCGGAGGTGTAAATATTTTAGATAATGTTTTGAACAACCAGAATGGGTTTCTCGGCCTTCAAAAACGATCTCTGTGCTTCTTGCGATTGAATTTAACAGAACGCGATCCTTTTAATTACATGTACACGCGATTCTGTTTTTATAGGAACGTTCTTTGCATTTTTTTTTTTAAGATTCTAATTTAGCACGTTTCAGATAAAAAGTTTTATCCTCTTTTTGCACGGTTTATTTTGTCCCGACACGATACAGAGGGTTGTTTCTATGTACATTTGTACATACACGCGCAATTTTTGTTAAATAAATATAAAGATGATATCTGAAATCGTAATATGAAATTTTTGCTGATTTTTTTGTGTCTGGAAATTATCTATTTTTGTACAGATACATCTTTCTTTACACAAGTTATTCGGTTACGTGTCTATTGCGTGAAAAGTG
>SMSQ01011671.1:30223-66876 GCA_019453375.1 Ctenoplectra terminalis | reverse complement strand
TGAAAATAAAACAAGTTTTCTTATTGCAAAATAAAGAAATTTATGCAATTTAATTGCTATAAAACGTAATATCGATTGTCATGACGAATGGAACTCGTCATTATTTATTTCGGCCTAAAATTACCATGATGAGTTGCATTCGTCATTTAACGTCAAGGGGTTAAATCACATTGAACAAATATACGACTTTCCTTCGCAGGCTTCTATAATTTTCTTCTTAAATTCTTAAGTATTTTGCCACCAAATGTTTTTGAATCAGTATCGAACCACACAGTCTAACGAAAAGTCGACCAAAATCGGCGTGGCGTTTAATTTTCTTTATGGGATTAACCCTTTGCCTTACAACCACGAGTCACACTCGTGGCGCCGATTCTGGTTAAAATACAATTAAAAGACACGATATTTATGATAAAGTTCAATTTTAACTTTAACTGTAATTTAAATTTACAAAATTGAAAATTAGCAAATACAAAATACGTGTAATATTTCAATACTTCGCATTTGATGGAGTGTCAAAGACGTGAATAACTATTGCTAATATGTATGAAGATTGAAGAAATGGTAAGCCAAGGAGTTAAGGAAGGTTTTGTTTAGTATTTATTAAATTGTTTTGGGGTAACTTTTGAAGGGAAAAGAGGGGCCCCAACATTTTGTTCAATGGGGAGTAGTATTAATTTCTTTTTAATGTGATATCTTTCGTTAAACCGAATAGCATTTACTTGAACCATTTATTTATTTATTTTTTTATTATGCATAATTACAGAGTTATAGTAAAAAGTTGTGTTGTATTCAAACTTTAAAGAAACGAAAAAAAAAGGAAAATATTATAATAGCATTACGTACTATTTTATTAAATACTCAAAATGAAGACCGTTCATAATTTTCAACAGTCTGAAGCTGAACCTGGCAAAAGTCTGCTATTTAAATTTGTGTGAATGTATGAAATATTGCTTCTTGATACGATGTTTGTAATCATTTGGTGTTTAAAATTTGAAAAAAATTAAATATTGCAATTTATTAGTAAAACAATTTGTTCTTTGGATATTGTTCTTTAAATGTTTATTCACTGTTATCGTGTTTATCACATAAATGAAATTTGAAAATTGAAAACTGGTTGCTATTTGGCGTGACGTGTAAGTCTTATTGCTAGGATTGGCGCGGATTTTGAAATTACGTAGGACTGTCTTGTCCATCCTCGGCTAAAGAATTTGAAACGACGTAGAACTACGTCTCTGGTCGCAAAAAAGTTATCCAAATATACTGATAGGTAATCTTCCATAATTCAATCATATTTTATATCCCTGTTCTTTTGTGCTCTTTTTATATTTAAAAAAATCGAATGCATAGCATTGTTTACTAAAAAGTTCATCCTAACGAAACCCAATTGCAATTTCCTTTTTACATCAATAATATTAATAATATTAATAAATAATATTTTTACGTCAATAATGTTACTGTTTTAGATCAGTTTTGTCATTAACGACCTAGTTTTTCCTCGATCTCCGCTATATATAAAGAAACACGGTAAAATTATTTAATTCAAGGAATCTTAATTTTAGAAGCCTCCATTAATTACAAGTCTCGAAAAATATATGTTTATTATCAGAGAATTAAACACGTCAGTAGTTTCAAAAAAACACGTTACAAATAGAACGTTCCTTTTACTTATTTTCACCGAAAGCTGTGCGTNTTTGTAATCATTTGGTGTTTAAAATTTGAAAAAAATTAAATATTGCAATTTATTAGTAAAACAATTTGTTCTTTGGATATTGTTCTTTAAATGTTTATTCACTGTTATCGTGTTTATCACATAAATGAAATTTGAAAATTGAAAACTGGTTGCTATTTGGCGTGACGTGTAAGTCTTATTGCTAGGATTGGCGCGGATTTTGAAATTACGTAGGACTGTCTTGTCCATCCTCGGCTAAAGAATTTGAAACGACGTAGAACTACGTCTCTGGTCGCAAAAAAGTTATCCAAATATACTGATAGGTAATCTTCCATAATTCAATCATATTTTATATCTCTGTTCTTTTGTGCTCTTTTTATATTTAAAAAAATCGAATGCATAGCATTGTTTACTAAAAAGTTCATCCTAACGAAACCCAATTGCAATTTCCTTTTTACATCAATAATATTAATAATATTAATAAATAATATTTTTACGTCAATAATGTTACTGTTTTAGATCAGTTTTGTCATTAACGACCTAGTTTTTCCTCGATCTCCGCTATATATAAAGAAACACGGTAAAATTATTTAATTCAAGGAATCTTAATTTTAGAAGCCTCCATTAATTACAAGTCTCGAAAAATATATGTTTATTATCAGAGAATTAAACACGTCAGTAGTTTCAAAAAAACACGTTACAAATAGAACGTTCCTTTTACTTATTTTCACCGAAAGCTGTGCGTTTGTATATTTTTGGAGCGCGCTTATTCAACTTGGTCCAAAAAAAAAAGAAAAAAAAATTTATGATCTCTAAAGGACCGAGCTCCAATTTCGTACTCCAGTTCTTCCTAAAAGCTATTTTTCGAAGATTTTTCAGGTTCTAATTCAAAACTTTCCTGCTTATAAATAAGCACAATGAAATATTCAAACTGTGCGGAATAGTTAATCTCAGAAATAGCGGAGGAATCGCGCTTGCAGCGCACAAACTCTCACGCATGCGATGAGCTTTTAACGAGCGTAAACGTGTGCGGACATTGAATTATTTCCAATTTAAATAGATATACCGAATTGTAGGTGAAAAAGAACCTACCTACGAATAGACGCTTTGACTCACTGTGAAATTGATTCAATTATAATCGTCTCCTCACGAGTGTCATCATCTTAACGTTTCGCACGCGAAAGTTGGCACGTACGTCTGCGAAGAACGGCATTCACGATAGCGTAATTAAATCGTTTTCGCCTCTTTCTAGAAACCCTCGTATCTCTCTTAGCACCTTACGAACCGTTTTCGCGTTAGAGCACGTTTTAGCGCGTTCTGTTAAAGCTCGAACTGGTATTAGTTCAAATTCTGCGAGACGTGATCGAAGACGGTTTAAGTATATTAAATTATATATTGTTCGCATGCTCAGATTTCGTGTACACGTTGACAGCGGAAACGTGAAATTCCATTAAGCGATGAAACAAGACTGATCTCGAGGTATTGAGAAACCTGTTTGCTATGATTAGTACTTTTGTATCGTGTAATTGTTAAATAGATTCATATAAAATATGAGTTCGTGACAAGCAAAATAAAGATAGCTAATTATATATCGTGTCCTATAATGATTTAACACTAGAACGACCGAAGATCTGGTGATTAATTAATACTAGAACTACCGAACCAGTCAAAATGACTGGTTTATAATTTCTTATAGAAATTTTATATACAATAATGTAGCTTTGGGAATTTTCCATGATTTTTTGTAAGAAATATGCGCAAAGAATTGTTACCCTTATTATAGATATTTTTTCAAATACCTTTCATTTTGATTTCTTTGGTACAAATAAGTTTACTTTAGTCGCCGGTAGTTCTAGTGTTAATTAATACGATTAGTGTTAAGTTACTTTACTGTTAGTAATATTAGAGGAGAGTTGCTTGAATCGTATTAAAAATATTTTGTTATATTTCGTGACCAGCAAAATAGAGATAGCTAACTATATATCATGTCCTATAATGGTTTAATTAATACGATCAGTGTTAAATTATTTTATTGTTTGTAATATTAGAGAAGAGTTTATTATATGTTGTTATATTTCGTGATCAGCAGAATAAAGATAGCTAATTATATATAACGTCCTATAATAGTTTAACTAATACGATCAGTGTTAAATTATTTTATTGTTTGTAATATTAGAGAAGAGTTTATTATATGTTGTTATATTTCGTGATCAGCAGAATAAAGATAGCTAATTATATATAACGTCCTATAATAGTTTAACTAATACGATTAGTGTTAAATTATTTTATTGTTAGTAATATTAGAGAAGAGTTTATTATATTTTGTTATATTTCGTGATCAGCAGAATAAAGATAGCTAATTATATATAATGTCCTAGAATAGATTAACTAATACGAGTACTGTTAAATTATTTTACTGTTAGTGATATTAGAGAAGAGTTGCTTGAATCGTATTAAAGATATTTGATTATATCTCGTATTTGGTACTACAGGAGTATCTCGACTTACGAATTTAATTCGTTCCTGTTCACAGTTAACATCTCTAAATATACTTGTCCATTTTATTTTATCGGTAACCAATTACATAATCCGTTTTCAGACTTAAACTTATGTAAAAGATAAAAAATGCATTTGTGTATCATTATTACTTTTATCTATGACTCTTATATATGACTTAGAACTGACGCACGAACTCTGAAGGCGTGACATTGACCACCTCTCTTGACACCAAAATTTTTAACTGATTGCACATAGCATGTCTCCCATCCTCTTGGCGACGACACGCGTAACGAGGGTGTCTAGTACTTAACACTTTACCGACCGGTTCATTCGAGCGCGGATTCATGGCTAACACCGGCTCGGTTTTGGCTATCGTGCGCAAATATAAGCTCTTATTCTTGCAACTTTGTTTTTAAATCGAAATTCGTGGGGGGTGCTTGGTATATCGTTTCTCTTACTGTAGGATAATTAAATTGAATAAAGTTTTTAATTTTCATAATGTTAGTATTAAGCAGAAAGCGGTAGATAAACGTTGGCTGTAAAAATCCGATTAACACGTTAAACGCCACGCCGATTTTGGTCGGCTTTCCGTTAGGCTATGTTCTGTGATACTGATTCAAGAACATTTGGTCGCAAAATAATTAAGAATTTAAGAAGGAAATTGCAAACATTTGCAAAGGAAAGTCGTATCTTTGTTTAATGTGGTTCAATAGAACCCATTAATGAATTACAAGGTATTATTTTTTGAAATTAATACTGTCAGTCCTTGGAAAGTAGCGGCGCCTAAACGAAAATTTCAGCGTCGGTCCACAAGGACCGGCGTGGCGCTTAACGTGTTAACAGGCTCCCGGTCGCTGAACGTTGGTTGCAAAAAGCCGATTAATAGGCCCCCGGTTGGTAAAGTGTTAAGGATTGTCACTGTTACTATTAGGGGAATAAGATTGGAATTGAACTTGTGAATTAGAATTAGAACTTTGTTGACTCCCACAGTGTTCGTGGAGTCGATTATATAGCATCAAAGATGCCAACACGGTTTATAACAATAATAGATAATATATTTCATTCAGAAATTACAAGTTTCACAGTGTAATAGTTCACAATGGTTCTGATAGTTCTGATGCAGTTATAGTACAGTTCTTGTTCAGTTCTAGTGCAGTTCTAATGTTCACAGTTCAATTCTAGTACAATTCTGGTTCCATGCTTGTTCAATTCTAATTTAGTTCTAATCTAATCGTAACAGTGACATTCCTTAAATATTAGACACCCTTGTTAGGCGTGTCGTCGCCAAGAGAGTAAGAGGCATGCTATGTCCAATGAGTTGAAAATTCTGGTGTCTAGAGAAGTGGTCAATGTCACGCCCTCAGAGTTCGAGTGTCAGTCCCAAGTCAGGTAAGTGCAGATGTGACGGTGTCAGAAGGTCGCAGCTCAAGTACACGTGAGTCAGTTCTTGGTGAGGATTTAGGGTACGGCACTTTGCTATTGAGCAGAAATCGACAAACACCGAAATATTGGCCAGTTTCTAGGTCGTAAACTAATAACATGCCAGATGTGAAAATGACCGTTCTCAAAAATAGCTAGAGTTCGTCCGTATTGTAGGGATTTTAGGTTGCAGACGGGTGTCTCTATGGATACTCAATAATGGACACTGTCTTAAGAACAATAACTATTTATTAACTAATTACTAGGCTCAATAATCCAATACTCGTTCTCTATTTCTCTTTACTCGACTCTCGACTCTGACTCAACTCTCATTGACTGTTCTCTGACTCTTCTCCGACTAACTCTCGACTAACCCTCTCCGCATTTTCTCCATTCATTTATCCCTTCATTCTCTCTTCTTCTATTCTCAATCTCTTTCACTCTGCTCAGGCATTCTCAGAAACTCTTCGGTCACACGATATTCCCTGTCACTCGGTCCAAATACTCTTTTCTCGCACCTCTATCGCTCGGCCCAAACACTCGTCTCTCGCACTTCGATCACACTGTCCCAAACACTCTTTATTCACACCTCTATCACTCCAGACTAAACATTCTCACCTCAGTCTTACCATTCCCACAGTATTATAAATTAAGTCGTTCGCTGTCCTTAACAAACTTTAAGAATTGAACTAAGAACTAAGAACTCAGAACTAATCATTGACTATTGAACACTGTACGCATCAGCACTGTCAACTATTGAACTGTGAAACTCGTACGAACTGAACTCAATACATCACCTATATTTATTGTTATAAAACGTGTTGGCATCTCTATGCTAAATATTCGACTCCACGCAAACTGTGGGAGCGAAGAACCCCGTAAAACATCCGTCCACCTCATACAAGATCAATTCGAATCTTTTTATTCCTCAACGGACACGGTTTAATATAACTGAGTTATAATTAAATATCCAGTTAATCCATTATCGCGGTTATATTCAATGCGCCCGCTAGAGCTGCTTTTAAAGTCGGAGGATATCGTCGCCTTCCATCAGCAATAATTAGCAGGCAGCATCATTCGAATTTTCCATTAAGAGGTGCCACGAACTCAATTTGTGAATGTAATAAATGATACGCTTTTATCTGGGGCCATCGCGATAAAGCCATTATAAATGACCCGAGTCCTGTGAAACACAGGACGGCAGGGTTATTTTTCATTAACAGGCTGTCTCTATGTTTTTAGTAAGCCCATTGAGAAAATTTTCCACGGGCTAATCTACTAAGGGATCGTATGCATCCACTTAGTGAGGTTTAAACGATAATTGGGAATTGCGCGGCTACTTTGCGCTTACAATTAGTTCAAGGCCTGGCTTTGCGTCAGCTTTTATCCTGAGATAGGGACTAAGGATCTTGTGTAACTCAGTGCGTCTTAATAGTTACTAATACCTTGGAGTGGTTTTAACGTTCATAATAGTGGATGGGGTACAGGTGTACTCCAAAAATCATTTTCCAAACAGTTTTAGTTATATTTTCGAGAATCAATTTTTACACAATTTTTTCATTCTATTATCTATCAGATGTACAGGGTGTGTAACTGGAACTACTTCAATTACTGCGTAGGTAACGATTTTAGTGAAAGATGTTGTAGACTAAAGTTGAATGGTTTCAAGGTGGACATAATTTGGCGTGATTAGTTTTTTTTTTTTTTTGTAAGTGGTTGCGTGAAAGACATTTGAAGATCAACTTTGTTTTTTTTTTCTTTTGTTTTTGTAATGGAATCATACAGTTTCTATTATCTTAGTCAATTCGGCTCGTAACTCCGTGTAAAAAAGAATTAATCTGTTGATATAAAAAAGAACTATTAGTTTAGGAGATACAGTAGTAGTCACAGAAATTGCACCGTCTTTAACAAACCCATATGGACCTATGGAATTCAGCAATGGGGCACTTCCAGCAATTCCTATAAAATCAGAAAAAATTCGCGTACGGTTGAGTCTCAAAGCATCCGAGGGTTAAACTATAATAGGAATATCTTCTCGGGTAAAATAACAATTTTATAAAAATCGCAAATTTTAATACGAATAAATCATCAAAGAAACACTAGATGAACCAATTAGTTTAATTTCCATTCGTGCGCAAATGATACAAGTTAAAATGTAGTACCTTTTCAAATAATTTATACCGTTTTATACCCGTCCATTTATAATTATGAAAATAAAATTAAATGTCATAATTATTATACGTGTACGAATTTGTACGATATTTTGGAAATATTAATTTTATATCTTGAGTTTCGTAATTAAAAAGTTATGTGCCGAAAAGTAGTTTTAAAATTATTCAAATTTTCCGATTTAATTTTTCGATTACGTTTCAGAATGTTATACTCTATTTTAATCATTCTCCTCGTCATAATGTACCCATTACCTAATTAGTTTGTTTTTGCTGACAGTGTACTAGTAACGTTTCTATTATAAATTCCAATTACTGCTAACAGGGTGCAGTACCTAATAACAAAGATTGATCAGGGGATGAAATTAGGCACGGGGATGAAATTTGAGCCTCTTACCCTAATAATGCCAATAATACTTAAATTAAAAATTGAACACAGTAACAGTTTTATTTGATATTTTATTTATATGTTTATTCATTTACATATAATTATTCGCAAAATTATACACTTATATTGGTAATTAAAATCGGCGAAAAAATTTAATGAAAACATATATATGTTTTATTTTAGTACAATAACACAATTTCATATAAAATCGAAAATCTTGCAACATAATTTAACAAACAAAAGGAACTTTGAAATAAAGCTACGCGAAGAATGGGAGAATATTTCGTTATCTTTCGTCTGAAAATTAATTTTATCCCTGCCACGACGTTTGCAGAAAATAATTGATAATAATAGTTTAGCAACGAAATACTAATTTGTTATATTAAATCCTATACATATGATATAATGTCATAAATATCCATGTGTACGCTCAATTTTGTGCTATTGAAATAGCGATATTTTTACATTTTCAGTTAGATATAGCTAAATAGTTAATGTTATTCAAAAATTTTTTTTGTCAGTTGCTATTTAAACTATTCCAATGAATATACGGTATTGTACTAAAGTATGAATATTTTTATTCATTTTTACGTCAATTTTCATGGTCAGCATAAGTGCACGCTCGATATTGGATAGTATCTACACATACATAGTGTTGACGTCTTTGGGATAAACGAAGAATACAATGTGACACAAGAAATATATATATTCAATACAATCGACAAAGTTTTACAATTATATTATAAGATTGCACACGATAACTTTGGATAAGCAACCACGGACTTCCTTTTAGCGCGAAGGCCATGCAACAACGCTTTTCCCCAGACACTAAAGAACTTACTAGAACCGTCAAATCGTGTAAAAACCTGCTTAGTTTTTTCAAACATGTAAATCTTCCGCACCTAATTTAAGCTTTGATCCAATATGGTATTACCTAGTCTAATGGTCACTTTCGTCTTGCACTGGGACTGTATCCCAGTTATCCATCTGCTTTACACATGTCTGAAGTGAAATTTACTTCATTGATTTCGTATTAAATCAACGTTTTCCTGACGGTCAAATTACGTGGTTGCTAATAACCCAGTCGGGTTGATGCAACTTTAAATTTAAATTAAAAAAAAAAACGCTTCTCCTCAAAAACAAAAGGAGGGGTTCTCTTTGCAAACGACGCAATGCCATCTCTTGTTCAGAGCATTAATTTATACCGGTTACGGCGATAATGTTTCTACACATAGAATTAAAAATGCTTCAATACTTAGTACTTAAGCGTATAAAGTTCAATTTTAACTTTAACTATAACTTCAATTTACAAGATTAAAAATTAGCAAATGCAAAATACCTGTAATATTTCAATACATTACGTTTGTCAGAGTGTCAAAGCAGTGAATAGTTATTGCTAATATGTATGAATATTGAAAAAATCGTAAGGCAAGGGATTGAATAAAACAATATTTTGATAGGTCACGCTTCTATAGTTCGTTAAGAAAAATCTAAAACGCCCGGTATACCCTCTTTAAAATCGATCGACGTATTTTTAAAATATTGTTTAAATTACCTTTCCAAAACTTGCAGACAGTTTTCGTTACAAAAATTGCCATTAACAAATATGCGAAACATTCTCTGGAAACGCCGGAAAAAAGAATTCGAACAGTCTTTCCCGTTGGATATTCCGTCTAGAATAATACCGGAAAACGCGTAGCCGACTCTTCCGTATTTTTTCTGAGCTCGTTAAGAAATTTTTTCTCTCCGATCCGCGCACGTTCTCCGCCGGTTAGTGAGTTGAAAAACTTTTGCAATTACACCGAATCTCAAACATTTAACCAGAATTGAACAAAAAGCGGCGGTACCGCTACCTCGGGCAACCATTCTTCTCTTTTTTCCACTCTCAAACGCAGTATTGTGAAAAACACTGACGCAACGCGATACGTACTTCGACGCGGCGAAGAAAAATTTCCATCGTTCTTTCTAGTCATCGATAAAAGCCTGGACGGGTTAAAAATAAAATTTCACTTGACGCTGTAAACGGCGAATGAAGATTCAAAGGGAGAGCGACGCGTGACGAAGCGTCAAAGAAAAGTTGGCGCGAGAAATCCAAGCGGAGAGATAAAAAGAAGTCTGTCGGGCGCACTGCATTGTTTGAATAATAAATAATTAAGTCGTGTAACTGAAGAAAAAATCCGCCCATTTTTCAGCAACGCACCAGGGACTGGTTCTTTCTAAAACCACGAATGTACATAGTGACGAAACGTCCAAGCATAACAGAAAGGTCTCGGTAAAAAGGTGGCTTGCTCATTATAACGACGTTATTCTCAAGTAGACATATATAAACAGCCATGAAAAGTACGAAGGATAATGAGGTGTCCGGTAAAAGTAAAAGAGGCAACCGTTTCGCGTGGCCCTACAATTGGAGCGTCTTTGGGCTAAACTGACAACGCGGCCCGGAGATGATTCAACGGATTTCCGGTAGGCCTCTGATGGAGCATATTGAATTCGAAGGAAACTATTTTTGCCCAGTTAGCCGTTGCTTTTGGTTTACACAGCTCGAAACGAAGGTGGGAGCAGGCTTTGCGTTGAGAAAGTGACTGATGCTTTTGTACTTTCAATATCAAGGGCGTAAAATTTTGTTTATTTGGTTTCTTAAAAAATGATAAATATTTTAGCCTCTGTATAATTTTTGACGCTAATTAGATGTTTGGAATTTTATATTAGGTTGCTGCGTAAGATTTGTATTTTAGTTTCTTAGTGTAAGTAAAGGAATGATTTTCTGGTTCATAAGCGACTGAAAAATTCGAGAAAGATATTTTTGTTAGCTTAGCTTATTATCGATCAAGAGTTGAAACAGATTTTTATAAACACTTGAAATTACTAGTGGTATAAGTTAGGTAAGAGATTCTTTCTTTAACCTTTTATAATCTAAATTTTGGTTAGTTACACTACCGCCAAGAAGTTCGGAATCATTTGAATGGTTTTAAAAAATAATTTAATTATGTTTTAAGAAACTAAAAAAATATAATAAAAGAGTAGGATATTGAGTGAAAAACATATTGNCCGGTAGGCCTCTGATGGAGCATATTGAATTCGAAGGAAACTATTTTTGCCCAGTTAGCCGTTGCTTTTGGTTTACACAGCTCGAAACGAAGGTGGGAGCAGGCTTTGCGTTGAGAAAGTGACTGATGCTTTTGTACTTTCAATATCAAGGGCGTAAAATTTTGTTTATTTGGTTTCTTAAAAAATGATAAATATTTTAGCCTCTGTATAATTTTTGACGCTAATTAGATGTTTGGAATTTTATATTAGGTTGCTGCGTAAGATTTGTATTTTAGTTTCTTAGTGTAAGTAAAGGAATGATTTTCTGGTTCATAAGCGACTGAAAAATTCGAGAAAGATATTTTTGTTAGCTTAGCTTATTATCGATCAAGAGTTGAAACAGATTTTTATAAACACTTGAAATTACTAGTGGTATAAGTTAGGTAAGAGATTCTTTCTTTAACCTTTTATAATCTAAATTTTGGTTAGTTACACTACCGCCAAGAAGTTCGGAATCATTTGAATGGTTTTAAAGAATAATTTAATTATGTTTTAAGAAACTAAAAAAATATAATAAAAGAGTAGGATATTGAGTGAAAAACATATTGGAAAACAAAAGTTATATTTATTTTATGAATTTAACATTACAATTTCGACTCGTCGAAAAGCCCCTCTTTCGCTATGTTTTAACATGTTACCCGTATTCGGATGACGCTTATTTGAGTGCTTACGAGATAAATTAGTAGGTAGTTCGAAAAATATTTCGCAGAATATGAGACTATTGAATTGTTATAAAAGTTTATTCAAAAAATTTGAATTGTTATAGAAGTTTATTAAAAAAAATTTGAGTTGTTATAGAAGTTTATTAAAGAAAATTTGAATTGTTATAAAAGTTTATTAACCCATTCGCTGCCAAGGACGAGTATACTCGTCTTTGGCAGGGTGCCATGAATTGCCAAGACGAGTATACTCGTCCTACTTTAAATATGTTATAACATGCAGGCTTTTGAATTAGCAAATTTTTTCTGGCCACAAACATAAATATAGAAATGTAAAAAACTTGAAAAAATACCAGTGCTTGCAAATGATTATATATGATAATATATGTGCTCTTACCAAGAAATAACAGAGCTTTGGTAAACAATAACACTCAAAATATAAATGGCAATGGAAATGACTTCACATAATTTAGGCTTGGCAGCGAATGGGTTAAAGAAAATTTGAATTGTTATAAAAGTTTATTAATAAAATTATTTATAATGGAATGTTTTAAAACAGTCTACAAAGTTGGGGTTGCATGTATCAGTATCCAAATCAGAATCTGTCGTAATTCTATTTATATTTTTCTTTCTGAAAAATCTAAGCTGTTCCAAATTTTTGTAAGTCGGAAAGGTGAGCGAAAGTGGAAGGGAAGTAGAGGTATAACAAAAGTGTGGTCATGGAAACCTTTTTTCGTTATCGGAAAGTCAACAGATCGAGACGTATAACATATCCTATGTTAATTACGCAAGGTTACGGTTTCTCAGCTTGATCTAAAAATTAAAAATTAGTAATTGCTACAAATAGGTTGCTTGATAGTTCGAAATCATCTATATCATCGATATCATCGATAGTTGCTTGATAGGACAATGGTATAATAATAAAACATAATAGTACAATGATAAAAATACTTAAGACTTAAAAAATATAATGAATTAAGAATAAATTCGAGAATAAAAAAAAAGAAAAAACCGTGTAGCCTCCAAGTGAATGAAAAACTGTTATAAATAATAGTGGGAAATGTATAGTTCAGAGGAAGTATAATGCGTTTTTAAATGTCGAATTATTTAGTATATTTTGTAACCGACAGATTTTTTACGGCAACCTAATAGTTTAACTAGACAAAGTGTACAACTAACTTCGTAGAAGTTACAAATATCTTCCAAAATACATTTTATTGTCTTTCTATTTTAAATTTCAGACTTACGCAAAGTCTAACTTCTCTCTTATTGTTAGTTACTAACTATAAACTAAAACTGTCTTCACGCTAATAGCTCGGAACAATTTGTTCTATCCAAGCGGAAACTTACGTCAATAGCACGTCAATCGCATCACAAAGTTATAAGATCGATTTAGACTTATCAGACTTCTAAAATTCACTGCAGTTTAAGCTGTGGTAATTATATCCTACTATTCAAATTTTTACGTTTCCAATTCGAATATTTTTAAGAAGGAAAGAATATTTTTGAGATAACAAAAATTGTCGCTAGTTTCTAAGGTATTTGATTCTGTACATAATCTATATGAATCCACATGCAAATTAATACAATTGACAAATATTCCATGTGTGTATTAAGTCAAACTATTTTGAACTGTACAATTCCGAAGCTGTCAATTTTTTATTAACCTTGGTTATTGTCGTAAGTTTATAACAGCTGCATTAATTGCTATTTAAAACCTAGATATTTTTCTTAATGACTCGGTTTATAATGTAAGACATACCCAGTTTACCAGAGGGAGAGCTAGAAGAACTTAAAAATAGGTATCTATATTTAAAAAAAATCTGAAATAATTAATACGATAATCTTTTCGAGGCTTTTTATATTGAACGAATTTTCTTTCTGTAACTTTCAAAAGCTCTCATAAATAAATTATGGTAGGAAAACTTACCATTCCAGTTGTACATACATATCGTTGCTTGGCGTTAATACTAATACAAATTATAAAACAAATTTTAAAGGAAAGATTTTTTTTTAATTTACATTTTTGAAAATACTAGATATAGGCTTAGCTAATTATTATATATATAATTATATATAAATTATGTATTAATATTATTATATTAATATTATTATTATTATTATAGTATATTAATATTATTATTATTATTATATTATATTAATATTATTATTATAGTATATTAATATTATTATTATTATTATATTATATTAATATTAAATTATATATTAGTTTATATATAATTATGTTAATAATTAGATATTAATTAATTATTATGATTTTTGGTAAATTTAGTAAAAATAGAAACATAATGTAGACCTTGCATTTAATAAAAGCAAATATTATTTTAATTCTGCCACTATCAACGCCAAGCAGCAATATATATTGAAGAAAACTCAATTATTTAACTTGAATCTACTTAATATAAATTTACAATAGATTAAACTACAAATTATTTAACAGCGCCTATAACGAACAGAATGCTTTTCATTTATTTCATTTGTATACGAGAGGTTGCTCGTCAATTTTTGGTAACGAAGTACGTTACACAAAATATTATCCTTGAAAAGTATCAAATCGCAAACGAGCTCGGTGTTTGATTGATTTTGACTGACTTGACAGAAAGGAAATGGCTAAACGAGTGTTTTCCGTTAACAAATAACACATGTTGGTAAAAATCTGCACCGAGTGGAAAAAAATTGATTTCTGACAGGAAAAAACTATTTGTCAAGCTAAAAACCATCGCAAGAGCAATTGTATCTTCTACTGATGAATTGATGGCGACAGACAATGGCTGGTCCGCGTAGAAAATTGTAAAAATTGAATTATTGGTAAAAGCGTGTGGAAGCTCCAGTTTTCTGCAACGATAAAAAATGCAGCAAACAGTAACAATTATACATTAATAATTATAAACATTACATATTTTAATTTAACCCTTTAACATACAAATAAAACGGAATTCGATGAATCCTAAAAATGCTATTTAATGTGGTTCAACTGAACAGTTACGCGAGCTTAAAAACAGAACAAAATTTTTATATCGCTAAACATCATTTAACCCATTCGCTGCCAAGCCTAAATTATACGAAGTCATTCCCATTGCCATTTATATTTTGAGTGTTATTGTTTGCCAAAGCTTTGTTATTTCTTGATAAGAGCACATATATTATCATACATAATCATTTGCAAGCAGTAGTATTTTTTCAAATTTTTTACATTTCTATATTTATGTTTATGGCCACAAAAAATTTGCTAATTCAAAAGCCTGAATGTTATAACATATTTAAAGTAGGACTGGCAATGCATGACATCCTGCCAAAGATGAGTATACTCGTCCTTGGCAGCGAATGGGTTAAAGATATCATACTGACAGCGAGCAACGAATAATGTTCTTGACGTATTTGATGATGGTTGAAATGATCGCGATAGAAACGGACTGTAATATTTAACCCTTTGAGCTCTATGGATGCATATATGCGTCTGGTGAAAGTCATTGGCATGGACTACGGGCGCATAAATGCATTTGGTAAAAGTTATCAGAATAGACTAGAGGCGCGTGTATGCGTTTCTCAATTTTTTCCATCTCCCGTGTAGTAGTATTACAGTTAACTTTATGCGAGTTGAATACGTGTGTGTTCCTTAGTAACGGCAATATATTCTTTAAAATATAAGTTTGAAGCTTTTTCTATTCTTTGTTGTATTTATTGAGTTTAGTTTTTATTTCTTATTTTCAAGGTAAAATATATTCTAAATTTTACATGTGTGTTCCTTAGTAACGACAATATATTGTTTAAAATATAAGTTTGAAGCTTTTTCTATTCATTGTTGTATTTATTGAGTTTAGTTTTTATTTCTTATTTTCAAGTTAAAATATATTCTAAATTTTACGTGTGTGTTCCTTAGTAACGGCAATATATTGTTTAAAATATAAGTGCGAAGCTTTTTCTATTCTTTGTTGTATTTATTGAGTTTAGTTTTTATTTCTTATTTTCAAGGTAAAATATATTCTAAATTTTACGTGTGTGTACCTTAGTAATGGCAATATATTGTTTAAAATATAAGTTTGAAGCTTTTTATATTCTTTATTGTCTTTATTGAGTTTAGTTTTTATTTCTTATTTTCAAGGTAAAATATATTCTAAATTTTACGTCTTAAATTTTGTCCCTTATTTTCACCTGCTCAATGTATCCACCAAGTTTCATCAAAATCAGAGACGGATAGTACGAATATGTTTCATTGTCAGGCTTCATTGTATGCCAAGGGGTGAATCTTTCGTAATGATTTGGTTAACCATATCTTTTTAACGTATACATCTTGAATGTACAAACTTTCTTATTTAAATAATCGATTTAATTAAATATTCACAGATAAATCGTCATCTGAAAAGTAAATAGAACCAAAATATATTTTCTCACATTTTTTTTATATAACCATTAGGATAGTTTATATCGAGCATGTTAAAAACGCCATAAAATTGTTGCTACGAATCATTTATATCAGTTTATCATAATTTTTATCACACGTAGTTATAAAAGAATTTTTTCGTTCGACGATTTCTACAATAATACTTGTTATTATTTTTTGTTTTGACAAAACACCAATTCAGAAGAATATTAGCGAACAATTTTCTACACGATTTTGTGAACTATTATTTTACCAATATTTGAAAAAAAATGAAACTGGAAGGTATCAACTAATTGTAACTGACAAGGGAACATATCGAACCGACACAAGCCGATTTTGATGAAACCTATGTGAGAGATAGTTATCAGAAAAATATTCGATGCGTATTTTTTTTATTTTTTTGTTATCGACAATCGTCCATGTTAAGGGGTGATAGCGGCTCTCAAAGTTGAGGAATGAAAATATATATTTAGGAATATCTCTGAAACCAGTGTTTGCTGGAGAATACATTTTTTAGATTCTGTTTTTGAATAATGAATTCATTCGCACAAGAAATTAGAAAAAAGAATAATTTGGTTAAATAATATACTAGAAATTGGTGTCCTTTTTGTGTTTTTTTTTTTTTTTAAATAGATCACTTTTAAGTCAATCCATTTTCGTGTAAATTTATACACGTAAAATTATGGATTTTAATAGGAGGCACGTGTTTTTGATTTTTTTTTCTTCTACCATTTAATAATTATTATTAGAAGCACAGTTTTCTCTCATTTCATGCAAAAAGAATTACAGTGTATTAAATTCGTGATGTAAATGGTATGATAAACTTGTAATACTTTGATGAACAGTGTTGTTATACGTCATTAATTGCTACTTTAATATCTAGAAAGGATACCGTAGATGTAAGTTTGATACGGCACTAATCGTAATCGAAGTCGTAAAACCTTCATTGCCAGTAAAAAGTTCAGTTTTCCTTGTTTTAAGTACTTATATGGTAGCTCTAAAAAGAGTTGATTGTATTATGTAGTTCAGACTGCGTGTCTTTTCTGAAATAAGGAACTGTGGATCTAATAATTACGGTTAAATCGTAAAAGAAAAAAAATTTCAAAAACACCCATCCCCTATTTTGATCCATACTTTTACTTATATAAATTTACACGAAAAGAGATAGACATTTAGCAAAACAAAAATTATTAAAAAACTAAAGACATTTTATATTACATCATTTAAAGAAATTAATTTCTGTTTTTAATTTTTTTGCGTGACTAAATTCATTATTTAAAAATACATAACGCGAAAAAAATTTTTTTTCCTATACCCATTGATTTAAGAAATTTTCCTAAAAATACATTTTCATCCCTCAACTTTGGAGATTGTTATCACCGCTTAATATAAACGATTGTTGAAAAAAAAAAAAAAAAAAATACCTATCGAATATTTTTCTGAAAACTGTCTCTCACATAAGTTTCATAAAAATCGGATTGTGTCGATTCGATATATTTCCTCGTGATAACTATGCTCATATTAGATTGTCCTGAAAGTTTCGTTATCTCCACGAAATGGTTTCGTTTAGCAATGTTTGAATATACACTTAGCCTTGTTTGTTGAACGAGAGATGGAGGGATAAAATAGAGAGAACTGAATCCAATATAAAATAATAATATATTATAAAACGTAAAATATTATAAATCCAATATTTATCAATAAAAAAAAGGAACTTTTGTTTTAAGGGATAACCTAATATTTTTTATTTATTTGCATTTTCCATAATTTCTTAGATGACTTTGTGTCTAAGCTTTTTATTTCTTATAAAGTGCAGAATCTCGCAGTGAAACAATTTTTTGTTCCGGATAACTTCCAAAATTTGCATTTCTTTTTAACCTTGTCCTTTATCTGCTCAAATGAATATAATATAATATAAAGTCTTGCAAATATCTGGCAAAATTTGTAATTACCGAAATTCAACCGGCGATTCATGAAATTTGATTAACGATGTTGCTTGGGTTAAAGAACCAAGTATTTGTATTTCACATTAAAAACGGATATTTCATATGTTGCACGCCAATACAAATTTCAGTGCAGCTATTAGTTCAGAGCGAGCTGTGGAGGCGTGTTTCCACAATGCATTACACATAGCAATAATTATTCATCGTTACTGCAAACGTTCATTTGCGCGCATATGCGGTCACATGATCGACGTTCAACCCCATTGAAACACTTCGACGAGTACGGTTAGCTTGCTTCTCTCGCTTTGTATTCACCACGTGTATATCCGTCAGCGTCTCCATTTAACGAATTTCTACGTGCGTGCTCGCATTACATTTTACAATACTAATTATTGTAGACGAAACCTTGTACATTTTCGTAACAAGACTCTGTCGTGTTTACGAAATTCATACATTAAATATACACTGACGCTCACAAGTATCCGGACACTTGCTTATTTTTGACGGAAATTATGATTTCGATGTAATTTATGATTTTGTTAGTTAATTGCTATTGTTAGAGCTATGCGTAGCGGAATATTATGATAGGATGAAATTGAATATTGTGAATAAATTACTCAGCTAATATGCGACGAAATTGACGTTAAAATTTACAGGAGTCAAACCTTGTGGAATTGTTTCGTTATTTGAAAAGTTCTTTATATTGGGATTATTTAATTGCTTACCTATGGATTAAATAATAACGTTCTTCCACCATGGTTGGTGTCCTTTTACGAATCGCGTATTTAATTTTAATACACTATTGGTAAATTTTTATTTACAATGTGTCGATTCCTTAACCCTTTAAGCGCTGAGTTGTGCGAAGTTAAACGTGTGCTGTGGACCGCCTACTTTTTACGATGAATCACTGGCTGGGCTGCCTACTTTTTACGACGAAGCGCATGCTGGCCCCAAATTCAATGGCTGTGTGAGAACCCATTTATGCGTTCATGGTCTAAATGGAATGGCTGTGTGAGAACCCATATATACGTTCATGGTCCAAATTGAATGGTTGTACGGGAACCCATATATCCGTTCATGGCCCAAATTGAATGGTTGTGTGGGAACCCATATATGCGTTCATAGCGCTCAAAGGGTTAAGAAGGTAGTGAATATTACTTTCAGTTATCAAATTCTCATTAATTCACATGTTTTAGTAAGATTTATGTACCATCACTAGAAATTGATCGAGTTGACGAATTTATCAGTGTCTGGATATTTATGAGCTGTAGTGTACACAGGGTGTATACAGGAACGCTCATTATCAAAATACCCTAACATCAATTGCTCACCAACCACGGTACAAAATTCCTTGGCAAGGAATTTCTTTTATAGTGCCGGAACGCGTTGTGGCTCTTTAAAAGCAGCCAGGATGCGAATATTCGTGTTGCGGCTGTTTCTCTAAAACCACAATGCGTTTCAGTCGATTTTTTCACTCATTGTGCGTTTTCGGACTTCGACCTTAACATTTCCGTCTAACGTATTCTTTTCTCTCTTAAAAAATAGGTGTAAAATAGGTGTAGCAGTGAATAAATAAAAGTATTGTACTGTGGCGGCCCGCCTACAGTCCGCCACCAGAGGGACCTACAACGCCGACTTTCCCTCAAGTCCTCGAGAACAGTACGATCAGTACTTATACCGCGTCTAAGGCACGGACCTGCTAGGATGCCTTACCAACGAGTTCACTAACAGGCCCCGGACGAAACCCTATCCTTTCCTTCTTTCACCCGCCACAGTAGTATCGTAGTTTAGAACATAGCAGTGGATATTTCCAAAAACAGAGCTATAAAAGAGAGAAAAAGGCACTGGCGCGTGCTTTTCTGACCGATGCGTAGACGAGGGTGAGAAGTGCATGACAGATTTTTCCGAGATTTGTAAAATAAAAGGAGGTTGTCTTTGACGTTGAAAAGCGAAGGTGCTACGCATTGCAAGTTATTTTAGTGTCGAACTATTTTTGTTTTATTTTATATCTATTTTTATGTCTTTCTTTTTAAATAAACATGTAATCTTTTATTACAATACCACAGTATGTAAATTGTTGAGTTTAGGGGTATGAAGTGTGATTGATGCTTTACAAATTAATAAATGGCACTCGTGTATAAATTATTTGATTGCACAATATGTATACAGAATTTCTCAAGTTTAGAGTGGTAAACTTTGTCAATTAGTATATTCTATGAATCTGAATAAGAAAGAAATGTTGTATAAACATAAGTTGTTTAATGTTTTATTAAAAAGTTATAAAAAAAAATGAAATCGAAGGGAACAGTTGACGCGTTAAGTGTGACGCCGGTCCCTGTGGACCGACGCTGAAATTTTCGTTTAGGCGTCGCTGGTTTCCGCGGGCTAACAGTGTCAGTTTCAAGAAATAATACCTTATAGTTCATTAATGGGTTATTAACCCTTTGCACTGGAAGTTTTTTTTCATTCATATTACCAGCAACTCGAAGCAGTTTCAGTGAAAAAATCATATTTATATATACGTAAATGATGCGCGCATTCAAAGGAAAGACATCATTGTATGTTATTATTTTTTTTTTATCGATTATAAATTCAAATGTTGTGGTATATAAGAAAACAAAGAACTATAACATTATTACATTTTGTAATTCATCGCTACTACTTTCAATATCACTGTAATTCTCACAAATTCTTCTTTTATTTGTCATATCGGGGTATAAATTTGAATTAAAAATATGCTGTTATCGAGAACGTCATTATCCGCGAGCCGCGATCGTTATTTGTCAGCAAAAGTGATTTGTCTTTGTCCTTATGGTATGAACTAAATATTATTTGCATTGTCTCCGTAGCGGAGCCCTCGAGTTTGAAGACAAATTATAAATGGCTCCGCTCCGGAGCCCTCGAGTGCTAAGGGTTAAATAACATTAAACTAAGATACGACTTTCCTTTGCAAACTTTTACAATTTACTTTTTAAATTCTTAACTATTTTTTTTATTTTGCGACCAGATGTTTTTCAGTTAGTATCACAATACACAACCTAACGTAAAATCGCCCAAAATCAGCATGGCGTTTAACGCGTTAAGCCATATTTATATATGATTTTATGCGAGCTGTGTTTACTATCTGTGGTCATTAAATTAATACTAACTTTTCCTCAATACTGATATTATAATTAATCACTCAATACTGATTAAAATCTTGCATCGCTTGACTTTTATGAGTGGGAAACTTTAAAGGAGAAAGTTTATAAAACAGGAATAAATACGCGTAACGCAGTGGTATAAAGAATTAATGATCCAACTTCGTACGGTAATAAATTTCATTTTTAATTTCTATCAATTTTGCATTGCCGAAGACGATAGGTACTTGTAAAAAAAGAACGCAAGCTGTAAGAGTATTTGCGATAATTTCATGATTCCTCGATTTTGATGGTGCTTCGTGTCGTTTATGGGCACCGTTCGCAACCTGCTTTTAGTGTTAATTATAATGGGACGGTACTTTTGGTTTTAAAATGGACTTTCGACTATTATCGTTAAAACAAAGAACTAACAACAGAAACTTGGATGGTTGCGTTTCTTGAGTCTGTTCCATCATTAAGCCCCATTCGTGGATAAATTAATATTAAAGCGGGAAAGTAGTATGCACGTTGCTTTGTTGTCTATGTACGATAAGGATAATCTTATTAGAAATAATAGAACAATGTTAGGGTAAGTTCGGGATAGTTGAACCACTTTTGGAAAGAAGCCATTGCATTGTTGGCTTTTTATATTTTTCTCGTTTTCGAAAAATTAAAACAGCGGATAAGTAATTTAGAAATAAATAAAATATTGATTTCTTTCTTTTTTTTTTTATTAAGAAATACCAAATGGACGATTGCAAATGGACGATTTTATCTGCACGTTTAGGTTAGAGCGTCCAACCATTACAGATGAGACCGACATTGAAAAATACCAAAAAATATAGCTTGCATAAACTATAATACAAAAGAAAATTAGTTGATATGCTGTTTTTTTTTTAATTTTTTACATAAATCACAAATGTTCTCATGCTTAGATCATCCATCGTGAAACAACGTTCACATTTTACATATTTAATCCAATCCTCGTTTGCGGTGGTTTCGAAATAGTTTCTTTTAGTTTTATTCTCAAGTATGCACAACACTATTATAGAGTTTTATTTGATGTAATATATGAAAAGTTTAATTAATTAATACGATTGAGGTTTATGCGAGTTGCAACGACCTGGATAAACATATAACCAATCACATTCCAACTCTCTCGACACAGCAACACTCTCGACTCTCTCTACTTTTCGACACCCTCGACACTCTTCTCCATACTGCCTTTTCCACACAAGAAAACCATCGCTAGTCCCTTTTTCTCCCTCCCTCGGACTCCTATAAAAATTGGCACTGCATCGACCCATCGTTCGTCCGTTGGGTCTGGTTTTCGTCCGTTATTTCCTTCTATAAACTAAGGTTTCTTAAAACTACGACACTACGCTATAGATGTAATTTATATATACGGTTTTGCGAGAATAATAATAAACCGATTTTACAAAAATTAATATATATTCGATTTTGCGAGAATAATAGTAAGCCGATTTTACGAAAATTAATATATATATATGGTTTTGCGAGAATAATAGTAACCCGATTTTACAAAAATTAATATATATACGGTTTTGCGAGAATAATAATAAACCGATTTTACGAAAATTAATATATGTACGGTTTTGCGAGAATAATAATAAGCCGATTTATTTGTTTTATTTTGAAATATTAATACCGATCGAACTATCCCGGACTTATCCTATAATTAATTAATATTATAATTAGTATAACCTTATCTTAACAAGAATTTAATTCATTTTATTTCCAACAAACAAATTTTCAAATTCAGCTATTTTTCTTATCATTATATTAATCTTACTACTGTGTCAATTTGACGATAACAAATTTGTATGGGACCAATTAAATTGAGAAAATGAGGGACGGATAAGAGTTAGAAGCTTCTTTCTAAAATCTTTTGCACGAAACAGAAGCCCCAAAAAATTGATTTCGAACCACATTTACCCACATGAGAAAGGAACACATTGACATGATACTGCCTGTTCATTTTAGCCAGCTAGTTTCGAACACTTTGACCTACCGTTCAGTTTCACAGCTCGTTTCAAGAGTACGTGGCCACGAAATTCAGCGTTACGTGACCGAGATGTAACTGGACACAGTCGCGTCTACGTACATACGTGCCAGCATTTATCTCCTCGTTACTTCTATTCTGTGACATCATGATTTCTTCAAGCTCAGAAGTAATTTTATTATATTGCTCTTATTACATTTGATTCCACGATTACGATTCTTAAACGGATCTACAGTCCCTGGCCATCGAATTAGGACCGCTACAAATACTTTCCAGCATTTTTCACGTTTTACGTAAAATTAAAAGGCCCGTTCTAATTGTTACGATATAATTTATTAACTACTAACATGATGTGCTACTACTGTGCATAACATTATTAACCCCTAACTTTGTTTCCTTTTGTACCAAAGGATTATTCTGTTGATAAATAAGCAAAACAAAAATGAGATATGAAACATAGGATTATTAAATATATGGTTTAATTACCTCGCAAATTATTAAAAATACAATTGTGTTAATAAATACAAAATACCGGCTTTGCATTTATATTAACAAATATATTGCAGATTTTTATGCATTTATAGGAAATTTAAAGGTGCAAAATTACACAGAAGGCACGTAATATGAAAAAAATATACAAAATATTCAAATTATAATTCTTTTTTAGAATACCTAGCTGCTGAAATAATTTTCTATCAAAGTTCTACTTTTTTTTCTACATTCTCAGAAATATGAATTTCCATAAAAATCCGCTGTTTATTAACGACTATTACTTCGAACACCCGGTGTGAAAATTTTCTCTACTTTAACGTATCATTAGTAATTATTGCAAAATTCATCATTATCAGAATTTTAATTTGGGAAAGCTCAGAGATGGATACTTAGAAGACACGATGTAATTATCATAGCGAAATTACTAGCTATATTCTGTACATACTATCAAATTTTAAGTATTTACCACTTCCCCGCGATTCATTCGTTTAAGTTCATTTTGTAGTTTTAATAGCCCCGAAGGCAATATTCAAAAGTGCAATCCACTATCACGGAAATTTCATTTAGCTGCGAGTTAATCACCATTGGACACGTGCGACTATGGATTCGAAACAGCGTCAACACGGTTAACACATGCGTTGCAAGGTATTGTGCTCAGAATTAGCACACGCTGAAATTGTTACGCATTAATTAAAGTGTCCTGTACGTTTGTCAGAGTCAAGTATACACTTGTGTAGTTATCTTACAATTTTTTACATTCAACGACTAATTAACAATACGAGACATGATACAATTAGCCGAGATATCACGTAGCTCGACAACTTTTTGCGTTGTATATTGCTAAACTCGCTGAAGCCGCCCCTCGTAGAATGTTTTACCATCGCGGCTACAACTTTTTTGGAAGGCTGAAATTAAAAATTTCAAGGTACACGCATTTTTCGTATTACTCTGTGGTTTACGTTGATAAATTTTTGCAAACGTGGAATAACAATTTTCAAGAAAAACATGAAAAAACTCATTCAGTTTTAATATATTTTTTTGACAAATCGATAGCTCGAAAAATTGTGTGCGCGGTTAAATCCATCACCAAAAATTGCATAATTTTCGTTCGGACAATTTTTTTTTATGAAAGCAGTTTTCGAAAAATTGAGGGAAATGTATTTTTCATCCCGAACTTTGAGGGCTGTTTTCGTCCTCTAAATACGGATGATTGCAGATAAAAAAAAGTACATGTTTAATACTTTTTTGAACACTATATCATATGTAAATTTCATTACAATTAGAATGTTACGTTTGTAGGTAGAGAATGTCTTGGTGTGTGTGTAAGAGAGAGACTTCTCATAAAACCTAGGTCTCAAGTTTTCGGCCGCACCAATACGATGGGACCTCGTTTCCAATTAGTTTTATACGCTATTAACAGTAGAACTACCGACGATTAAAATAGACTTATTTGTACCATATACTATTTTATATAAAACATCGATGAAGGACGCAGAATTTAAAACTATAAATTTATTACCTACACGACCTGGAAGACCGCTAAAATTTGAAAAAATCGCACTGGCGCCTTTGTACCAAAATGCCAAGCCTATTACTTACGAAAAATATAAAGACATGAAGCAGTTATTACCCTATATACCTCCGGTGCATCGTGCATATTTCGAAACACTGCCACATGCAGAGCATAAGTAAATACTATCGGTATCTTGTAATTTTGACGATGTAATTAGCGTCTAAAATTAAATTTTATGTCATGTCAAGCGTATTTGTAAACAAAATTGGATTAAAATGAAGTATATTTTAAGTTATATTTGATTTTTCAAAATTGAAATTAAACGATTTTTACAGTTGTCTAATTTTGAAAGTGGTGTAAGTCCATTTACAGCCTATAAATATTATATATATTATTATAGTCTAATTCGCCTAAAACAAATTGATATAATCAAATTAAATATCGATGAAACAGTAGAAACATTGCCAGACTTCATATAATTTGCCTAAATATTTTAATTAACAGATACGCTAACCTTTAATTTTCTCGAAACAAGAGAAAATGGACTTACACCACTTTCAAAATAAACGGTCCATGTATCTCACTCTAGACATGCATTGATAGTATTTTGTTTTGCATTATTCCGAAAAAACTGAATGCTTACAATTATATTGTATTATGTTATGTTATTTTATTACATTGCATAATGTAATTTGTTCTCATACTGTAAATGAAAATTTTTCGGGTTCCCCGCCGCGGTACTCCCGCTGACGATCGGTGTCGCGCAGCGCCCCGTTCAGCGGGAGTATCGCGGCGGAGAACCCACCCGTAGCGAAAGGGTTAATAAACCTTTATATTCAGCGATAAGAAAAAGATTTTACGATTCAGGCAACGTTTCGCTAACTTCATCCTACAAACGGTCGATCACGCTTCAGAATTTATAGGCGGTTTCAATATTTCGAATCGTCCTACAGGTACGTCATTAAAAATTCTCCGATAACATCATCTTTTCGTGCCGATGACACCTGTCGTCCTGTGACAGAATAATGGGCCGTGCAAACGGAAGTAAATGTGCAGCTACCGCGTTGTACAAGCATATGCTAATCCGCGCGACGCGATACCACGTCACACGACACAGGTCTTCGTAAAATCGAGCGCTGAGTTTGCTAGATGCGAGAGACATAGCTTGTCGAAGGCCGTGGTTGCGCGTAACGATGTGGACTTACGTGTTTATCGACGCGTTTACACGAGCGCGTTTACACACGCGAACGGAGACAGCCACGGCTGTGTTTCGCGTGACCCATCAACCTTTCGATCCATCGATCTGATCAGGCTGTGACGAGCGAACGTAACGCGTTTCGAGGACCGTTAAATCTTGTAGAGGTTTAATTTTTCTTGACACTTTTGTTCCAACTTAGAGGCTCTACTACACTGCCTTAAAGTTGATCGATCGGTAATTTTTTAGATCCGGTGATTAATTAACTCTAGAACTACCGAACCAGTCGGAATGACTGGTTTATAATTGCTTGTAGAAATTTTATAAATTTACAATAATGTAGTTTTGTAGATTTTCCGTGATTTTTTGTAAAAAATATGCGCAAATGCAGGGAACAGTCCTTTGTTAACCCTTTGACTACTGTGGCCGTCTAAAGACGCTTAGAAATTTTGCGCTTGTGACACTGTGGGCGCCTAAAGGCGCTCGACGCAGTTTGGCTTTCTGATGCGGAGGACGCCTATAGGCGCCCTGAAAATTTAAGCTTAACGTTAATATTAAATTTTTAATATGTATAGTAACGATTCGGTGCAGAATACAAATAAATAAATAATATTGTCCCAATGTAGTGAAACTCAGTTTTTCGATTATTCAAATATATTTTCCCAAAAATGTACCCCTAACAAAAAATTTCGCTGTTCTCGGCGCTGTTCTCGGCGTACGTCGCAACTGAATTCCTACCGTATGGTATGGCCGGTGCGTCTCAAAATCTACCGTAGTCAAAGGGTTAATTAACCGTTTGGCTGCTGATGTATCTTTTCGGACATATGTCAAAACTGCGGCACTAATTGCACGTGTATGGGAAAAAATGTAAAACACTTTTCATAGAATAAACTCACTTGTATTGCTTTGCAACGACAAAAATTAAAAAATACCACTTATTTACATAAATTTGTTTTAATTAATTTTGTGAACAAAATTGGTAACAAGCACTTGTGATTCAGTCAAATTAACACAAATAATTTCTTACGATCTTTTACACGAGTGGTTTGCTATACAAAGCGCGTGAATTCCCTTTTTTACAAATAGAGCAAATTAGGTTTGAACGTTTAACTCCTCTACCATATTTACCGCTGCATTCCACGCACCGCCGCAAATGTCGTCCAGGTAGCTTTTCAAGACTAAATATTTCGCTTGGTGTAGATGATATAGGTCGTTTATATGCGTTGTTTATGTTTACGAACCATTCCTTTTCAATTTCATCAATAATGCTTGAAACAAACTGTAACCTGGTTAGCTTTTTACCCTTATAATTTTCCGAGTATATCATGTAGCCGTTTAAGACAGGAGCGCTATCGCGCTCTTCGCATTTTTGGCACAACATAAGAAGAGCGTGATAGCGCTCTTCAGCAGTCAAACGGTTAAAAAACTAGCTCCGTAGATTAATTTTACTATACTAAATATAAATTGTAAAATCTGAACAAATTAAAAATACAGAAATTACCGCAATCATCTCATCATCTCTTCAGCAAATCTCCATTCAAACTCAATCGCATTTAAAATAAAAATTTCCAATCAGAATACACAAAGCAATTACGGTTAAAATACGCGATGGCGACAAGTCCGCTTCGATGAGTATATTTTATTAAAAGCTGAAAACCTTTGGTGGTCGACTGTTCGACACGGCGATCGAATAGTGAGTGACCTCCGGCCGTTTTTCCCAAAAATCGGCTGGTGTTGCCGAGAGCCGAGGGTCCGTCTGTTTTTTTGTCAGGCCCTGTTGTAAAACAGTCGGTGGAGCTTTCGCGCAGCTCATGCTGGGATTATTTACGGGACCCTCCCTTTGTCATGTACGAATTCTTCCCTCTCATTGTTTTCGATTCCAACGCAAAGAGTTGTTACTCTTATTATAGATATTTTTTCAAATACCTTTCGTTTTGATTTCTTTGGTACAAATAAGTCTACTTTAATCGGCGGTAGTTCTAGTGTTGAAAACGATTTACCAAAAAAGTGCTGCCTGCAGGATCTTTTTGACACTAGAACTACCGACGAATAAAGCATACTTATTTCTACCGAAAAAATCATGATGAAAGGTATATAAAAAATACGCAATGCAAGGATAATTAGTGTTCGCCACGAGTGAAACTGTAGCATCTTGATGGAACATTCTTTTTGCCTTTCCCTTTCTTTACTCTACATATTAGTATTTATAATTAATAAATATTGTTGTACCAAGAGAGACTATGTCGTGGCTCTGCAGACAAACTCGATAGACTTCCTTTCTCCGTGTATTTAACACTAGAACTACCGATGATTAAAGCATATTTGTTCTTACCGAAAAAATCATAATGAAAGTAAAAAAAATACGCAATGCAAGGTAAACGAAGCTTTGTCTACATTTTTAACAGAAATTCACGGAAAATTGGCTGCGAGATTCCACAGTCAATTTATAAAATTTGTGTAAAAAAATTAGGAATGGGTCATTTTGAATACTTTGCTGTTAACCACTCTAGTGTTAACAATAGAACTACCGACAAATTAAAGTAGAGTTATTTGTACCAAAGAAATGAAAATGATAGGTATTTCGAAAAATACCTATAATAAGGGTAACAATTCTTTGTGCATATTTTTCACAAAAAATTGCGGAAAATCCTCAAAAGTTCATTATTGTAAATTTCTAAAATTTCTGTAAGAAATTATGAAGAAGTCATTTTGACTTGTTCGGTAGTTCTAGTGTTAAGAAACCTTCTCGATTTAGGCATTAATTAGGACATTTATAAGAAATTTGTTGCGTGTTTTAACGTCATGTTGCTTTGCTGTTGATTTTAATTTGATAAATTGCTAGGTTAATTATAAATCACTGTTAAATGAAGTAACACGATTTCTGTCATACGTGTTTATGATATCATAATATTTATCCGTTAAAAATAAAGTGGGTACATATTAGTATCGATTGGATTCGCATTATTTTAATTAATAATATATTGGTGTCACTGTTTGCTTTTCATAAATATTACTACACAACAATTATTAATGCTACGTTCGAACGATTCCTATTTATTTCCATAATATTGATACTTTTAATTAATATTATTACAATTATATATCATGTATTTAACACTACATCTGCGGCAATTCTGACCTATATAAAAGTTTACTAATAGTTATTTTCAGCGCAAACAATTTTCTTAGCTTTGTGCATGTTCTGTATCTGCACACAATATGTTTAACGCAAACTTCCCGCGCTTCTGTCGTCGACGGTCGGGTCGGCGTTACTATTATTGCACGTATGTGCCAACTCGGAGAATGTGGCAGGCTGTGTTGCGCTTCTTACGTCGAATGTTTATCTTATTGTTAGTCGAATGTGTCTGTTTCTCACAAGGGAACATCGGAGAATGATATACGCCGATTTTGACGAAACCTTGCACAAATGTTCTTTAGACTTTTCTAACAGTATATCTGTACTTCATTACTACCCGTTTTACTTTAACACTCTATAGCCTGAATTTTGTCTGCTTATTGGAGAAAAAATTACAATTGATTACAGTTATTCACTTTGATTTAAAAGCGTTGTAACTAATAATTACCGTAGATGGATCGTGGTATCGCTACAGTAATACAGCAAACAAATTTAATAGCGCAGTGATAACTAAAGAAAATTAATTTTTTAAAATATAGATACATCAGTTTGTAACTTTTAAGTCAAAAGGTCCCATAGAGGGTTAATTACACCATTATAGGACATTATATATAGTTAGCTATCTTTATTTTGCTGGTCACGAAATATAACAAAATATCTTTAGTACGATTTAACCCATTCGATTATGTATGATAATATATGTGCTCTTACAAAGAAATAACAGAGCTTTGGTAAACGATAACACTCAAAATATAAATGGCAATGGGAATGACTACATATAATTTAGGCTTGGCAGCGAATCGGTTAAGCAACTCTTCTCTAATATTACTAAGAGTAAAATAACTTAACACTAATCGTATTAATTAAAAAATTAAAAAAACTTTTAACCCTTCGACTGCTGAGGAGCGCTATCGCGCTTTTCTTACGTTGTGCCAAAAATGCAAAGACCGCGATAGCGCTCCTGTTTTTTTTAATGCCAAGACTGCGGAGAGCGTAATAACGCTGCTTTAAATCACTAGAATTTGTAAAGCGGGAATTCACACGCTTTGTACAGCAAACCACCCGTGTAAAAGATCATAAGAAATTATTTGTGTTAATTTGACTGAATTATAAGTGCTTGTTACCAATTTTATTCACAAAATTAATTAAACAAGTTTATGCAAATAAGTGGTATTTTTTAATTTTTGTCGTTGCAAAGCAATACAAATGAGTTTATTGAATGAAAAGTGTTTTATATTTTTTCCCATAACAGCGCAATTAGTGCCGCAGTTTTGGCATATGTCCGAAAAAATACGTCAGCAGCCAAACGATTAAGTCACACGGTCCCATAGACAGTTAAAGAAGAATTAAACCCTTTTATCCGATTTCATCCTTCTATGCAAGTGTTTATAAATCGTAAACGACAAAAGATATCAAAAAGTGATTGAATTAAATGTTACACTGTTTCTTGCGGTCTATAAATTCGTGTGACAAATTTTCCGACAAAATTATTTTTTTTAATGTAAATTTAGCACTCCACTACCTAAACGATCTAATTGATGTCCGTAAATTTAGCGTTAACCTGTTAAGTGCGGAATTTAGTTTCCAAAGGCCACCACAGGGTGCGGAGTTGAAATCGAGCGATGACGTGTATACGCGTCAAACGCAACGTAAATGGTCCTACTATAAATTTTTACAAAAAATGAGGAATGATTATATTTTTATTAGTCAGAAAAATTTATTTTACATGACGTGTATACACGTCGAACGCACTGCAGAAGAGATTCGGCCTGACGTGTATACACGTCGAACGCACTTCACAGGTTAAGCAAAGATCGTTTTAATCGATTGATACTAACCGCCGATAAGCTCGTTTCAATTCCGCACTATAATTCGACAGAATAACGCTTCTCTTTCTTGAGAGATCGTAAAGGTGGATATTGCTGGTTTAAAAAGGCTGCGACAAAGCGGAATGTAAAGTAGACGTTTATCTACGAGGTGAGTTTATGCGTGAAATAGAGGGAAACACGCGTGTACGAGCTTAGCACGATAACACCAGGCGCCTATGCGTGTACGTATGCGTTTACACGCTAATAGGGCGGCGGTACTGGGCAATAAACTGAGATATTAACACAGTGTTTACGCCTTTGCATAACATTGCAGCGGCATTTGGTTCGACTTAATGAAAATTCGGAACTGCATTGCTCGCGAATTTACAATCGCTTTTCGTTTATTCTCTAATTTCCATAGGAAAAGAGCGGAACGGAAAAGGGAGGGTAGGTTGATTTTATTTCGTTCTCGATGGCCATTTTCAGCGACAAAAATGTCTGACTTTAAAACCAGTACACCCAGTTCTTGTACGGAATTAAATTTATTAATTTATCAGTTCTTGTTAGAAGATCGCGATATGCAAACGGTTGGAGCAGGCCATATGCGTTATATTCAAGGAGCTTTCTCTTCTTAAAGGAAACTCCTTCGAACTAAGGACAATAAACTAACAAGGGACATCGCTTAAGTGTAATTTACATAATAGTGTTAATTATGTGAAATATTAACCCTCTATAGCCCGAATTTTGTCTGCTTATTGGAGAAAAAATTACGATTGATTACAGTTTTTCGCTTTGATTTGAAAATGTTTTAACTAATAATTACTGTAGATAGATCGTGGTGCCACTACAGTAATACAGTAATCAAATTTAATAGTGCAGTGACAACTATTCTCTTTTTATCGGCTTTCAGAACTTTCTCTGTTGGCCCCTTTTTCCTTCCCGTTGTCCTGTAACCCAATCTCTTTCCTACCTCCGACTTCTTATCAATACGCGTTCTCATTTATTACACTTCTTTCTCCCACACCTCTATTTATACGCAATCTACTCTATATTTCCTAAACTACTTACTATCTATCTATTCTTCTAATCCTACTCTAATTAATATATAAAAGATTCTCGCACTATTCCGCTTCCTTTACACTCACATGCACGCCCTCTAACCAATTCATGCAGTGATAACTAAACAAAATTAATTTTTTAAAATACAGATACATCAGTTTGTAACTTTTAAGTCACACGGTCCCATAGAGGGTTAAGGAAAATATATTTTTCATCCCCAACTTTGTGAGCTATTCTCACCCTCTAAATATGGATGATTGCAGATGAAAAAAATACTTTTGATGGTAAAAAAAATAATATTCAAAATTCCGAAAGTTAACTTCTTATTATAAACTCCTAATTAATACCTATTTGATTCAACCATTAACTCTTTCGCTTACAATATCGTGTGAGGGACGTGGTACGTCGTTGGGGCCAAATATAAATAATACGCGTGAAAGACGTGGTACATCGTTCGGACTACACGCGACAAATACTAATTTTGTTGGCCCCATTCAGACGTGCGGACATATTTTCTTGAAAAATATTAGAAAGATACTCTTAACCCTTTAAGCGCGGGTACTTTTAGCACAGCCGATCGCGCTAAACGCAAAAAGAAAAGAAAAATTCTAATTTTACATCACCGAAGTGATATTCTAATTTAAAAGATTTTTTTACTGTATTGATTTTATTTTTATTTTAGCGGTATACAAGCCACAACCGCTATTTGATATTAGCAAAAATTAACATGTTTATATACCACACTCGCCTCTGGCTATAATTTTAGCACGTGGTTTATAAACCACACCCACAGTTGAAGGGTTAAAAATGTCTTCGAAAAGAATTTTAAGCGTTGACGAGGACAGTGAAAGTTCTGCTAATATCGCAAACGCTGATTTGATAGATATTTTAAATAGCGATAGCGACAGTAACTTGGAACGCTCAGCCAAACCGTGAAATGACCCGATGCGTGACCGACCTTAACTCTTTGCCCTATTACCACAAGTCACACTCGTGGCGCCGATTCTGGTTAAAATACAATAAAAAGAGACAATATTTATGATAAAGTTAAATATTAACTTTAACTGTAATTTCAATTTACAAGATTGAAAATTACGAAATACAAAATACATGTACTATTTGGATATTTTGCGTTTGACGGAGTATCAAAGACGTGAATAACTATTGCTAATATGCGTGAAGATCGAAGAAATCGTAAGCCAAGGGGTTAATGTTGTTTATGGCACGCACTATTTGAACTTAAATCGTAAGGCAAAGGGTTGGTAATAAAAAATCTTTTCAACTTAACCCATTCGCTGCCAAGGACGAGTATACTCGTCTTTGGTTTTATGCATGCAAATGATTATGTATGATAATATATGTGCTCTTACCAAGAAATAACAGAGCTTTGGTAAACAATAACACTCAAAATATAAATGACAATGGGAATGACTTCATATAATTTATTTAATTCTTTCTTTTGGCCGAATTCTTATTTTGATCTAATTCGTTAATAAACGTACAAAAAAAAATTCACCAATTTCTGCGTTACGAAAACACAACAGTTACGTAGGATGACAACAGTTACGTATTGGGCAAGATTATTTAAAAAAAATAATTTGTAACATGCCAACGCGATTACGGCACGCCATAAAACATATAGGATATCCAACAAAATATTGATTGATAAAAACAAGATTTATATACCGTGATACAACTTAGTTTTGATAGTGTCCGAATATTTCCGTGACATGAAAATGAGCGTACTTTCCGTTTTTCTTTTATTATTTATGTAATCAGGTATCGTAAACTGTAAAAGTAAAATACAGTTGGACAATAAAACTCTCCATCGGAAAATGTTTTGGGTGCCGCTTTCACCGTCGCGGTAAAACATTTCGAAAAAATACAAAGGACACTAACCGGCATACCTGACAAGGTAAACGGTAATAAGGCTTTTAGACTATAAGAAAGGACGTGGCTTTTAGCCAGTACCAAGTGAAATTCGGTATAGGAAGGACATAGTTCCTGGTTGTATTATCGTATCATGAAATAAATATTTTTAACACTTTTTCAAAATTAGACTACCTTTTCTACGTATCCCTCAATATAAATAAATATATCTTACGTTTTTGTAAACTACAAACTGCATAGTAACATACGTGAAACCCCTTTTTGTTCTCATTGTTTACATTTCTGTAGTAAGGACTATAATAGTCTAAACTACAGTGGTGTCCGAATATTTTCGTGACCGACTGTATCTCACAATATAATACTTCCTCCAAATACTAACAATTAAATTCTCCATTAATCTCTAAAGAACTAGACTTCCATTCCCCCAAAGCCACATTCGTCAAATCTTGACAAGGCTACTCCATCCCGAAAGCCAGGACAAAACATCATCGGACGTCATTGCGATGTAATAAATGAGAAATCAATGCTTTAACTATTAATTACTGTATCATCAAATATATATTTTTAACACTTTTTCAAAATTAGACTACCTTTTCTACATATCCCTCAATTATAAACAAATATATCTTACGTTTTTGTAAACTGCACACTGCATAGTAACATACATGAAACCCTTTTGTGTTCTCACTGTTTACATTTCTGAAGCAAGGACCATAATAGTCCAAACTACAGTGGTGTCCGAATATTTTCGTGACCGACTGTATCTCACAATATAATACTTCCTCCAAATACTAACAATTAAATTCTCCATTAATCTCCAAAGAACTAGACTTCCATTACCCCTAAGCCACATTCGTCAAATCTTGACAAGGCTACTCCATCCCGAAAGCCAGGACAAAACATCATCGGACGTCATTGCGATGTAATAAATGACAAATCACACGCGAGCCAGCGTTTCGCGAGCGGACGTAACCGAACGAATCGGTATAAAAGGGTCATTCCTCTTGTTCGTACCAAATATATGCGACTCTGATATTAAAAGGTGAACGGTGCAGCTTTTTTTAGCAGATTGTCCTCGGCGATAGTGCTTTAATCCCTGCTGCACTTGTTCGCTTACTCTCGGAGCGGGTTCCTTTTAAAACCCGTCGAGATTGACCGGCAAAAAGAAGCCGCGATGGGAAAAACGTCCAAATGACCCACGTCGTCCATCGCCCACGGAACTTAACAACGCGTTCAAATCAGGCCGGACCGGTTATCAGAGCTTGGCGATAGAAATTTTTTTGTCAGGCCAAGGAAAAACATGCAATCAGTCGAGTTTTCTGTGACGATTATTTGCAGTGAGAGTCGTTAAGGGGGACGCCGCGCGATACAGCCCTGCGGAGAACGGAGCCGTATAGCCGACCAAGTCATTACTATTCATTAGGATTTTTCCAGCTATGTGTCTTTCTTAAGTTTTGTTTTTCGCCCTCCTGCGAGCCACCGCATTACTAAGTGAGCACGGATTTATCACGCGCTCGTACTTTATTAAATTCGTACCGAGTGCTTGGCATCCCCTACCACCGTCCGCTCCCTTCTCGACGACGCCGCGGATAAGCTCTTTTTTCGTAATTTATTCCAATATGAGCAAAAATATTCCGCGTCAGGGAAATCATTAAGCGGCGTTAGAAAATAAATGTCGCCTTATGACGCTTTAACGTTGTTCTCCAAGAATGCCTTTTTTGGACACTGTTATTGTTGACTCCCACAGTGTTCGTGGAGTGGGCCACAAGCCGTTGGGCCCGTCTAACGGGCCCAGAGCATTCAGCCCCACCTCCTCGTGGTGTGGCCTGGACACCTTCGGGTGACAAACGGGGCTCTGAAGCTCGTGAAGGGCTTGTCGCGTGTCGGCGATGTGTCGGGAGGGCACGATGGTAACTGGCGATCGCGCCTCACCTCCTCGAGGTGAGGTGAGCTATGAGAGCCGCGGCCCCCCTCGGGGGGCTCCTGCGTGAGCTCGTACGCCAGGCCGCGTTGCTAATTGCCTCGCTGCGTTCGGCATTGCGGCCCTTTCATACGGCCGTTCCTCAGGGCTCGCGATACGTAGTTCTGGGTCTCTACGTAGACGCGAGATGGGATTCACGATCCCAAGGTACCCGAGTTTGGCGTCCGCCAAGAGGCAAAGGTCTGCAGGTTCGGCTCTTCGGG
>SMSQ01011671.1:0-29042 GCA_019453375.1 Ctenoplectra terminalis | reverse complement strand
AGTTCTAATCTTGACAGTCCTTAAATATTAGACACCCTTGTTAGGCGTGTCATCGCCAAGAGGGTGGGAGGCATGCTATGTCCAATCAGTACTAAATTCTGGTGTCAAGAGAGGTGGTCAATGTCACGCCCTCAGAGTTCGTGTGTCAGTCCCAAGTCAGGTAAGTGCCGATGCGACGGTGTCAGAAGGTCGCAGCTCAAGTACACGTGCGTCAGTTCTTGGTGAGGTTTTAGGGTACGGCACTTTGCTATTGAGCAGAAATCGACAAACACCGAAATATTGGCCAGTTTCTAGGTCGTAAACTAATAACATGCCAGATGTGAAAATGACCGTTCTCAAAAATAGCTAGAGTTCGTCCGTATCATAAATTAAGTCGTTCGCTGTCCTTAACAGTTATTCTAGTTCGGGCGATAGCGACACTCGTACAGATTAAGATTCTTTTTGAATCTTTTGTTTCAGATCAATCGCTTCTGTTAGCAATATACTTTTTTTTTTGCATGGCTTTACATAATGATGAATTGTTAAATAAATATACATTTATACGCGTTTAGCTCCCACAAAGTTCGTGAAGCCGTGTATGTAGCAAAAGACAATTTGCCAATCAATAACAATACTTTATTTCTATATATTTAGGTGTACAACACAATTAGCAGATATCACAGTCCAATGTCCAAGAATGAGAGTCAAAATACTACGGTGATTAATGAACGAATGAATCTTTAACGAATGTTTCTATGTCCTTATATCTAAATACTGTCCGTCCAGAGGTGTGTCCTTGAAGCTAATTTTTGTAGTGGGAAAATTGTCTTGTCCAATCTGTGTGCGTTTCTGGAGTTGGAGCGTTTTATACAAGTAAAGTCAAAGCTGACAGCCATGTGTTCGTCGAGTCCGTAGTCCGAGGGGTAAAGATTATGATACGTCAATTGCTATTGAGCAGAGAGGCCCAAGGCTCAGGTAGTAACTAAGGTTTCGACTGTTCTCCTGGTTATTAAATTACTAGCGTGGAAAAAAACGGTAAAATTAAGAAATCCTGAAAAATAACAGCTGGCGTGTCTGTATCATAAACTTGTGGTAGTCCGTTATCCGAACAATATGCGACAAAAAAAATTGTTTTCTATTCTCTCGGAGTGTACCATTCGGTGAAAAAAAGAGTTATAAGTTATATAAAAAGACTCGAAAGATTGCAGCAATGTAATTGAAATGACACGAATAACGAAACCATGTTTTGTTCCGTGGAAGAAACAATCCTGGAGGTAAAAGTACCTTCTCAAAACAACTGTGAATTTTCGTATTATCGTGTTATTCCTGCAGTTCAGCCAACAATCTTTCCCCATAAAATGTCAAGAAGAAACAACGCGCCATCCGGAAACTGACCGTTCCATAAACTGCTCACTCCAAATGATCAAAACCGAGCAAATAAACAATCGATAAATTTATTCCGCTAAAATCAATAATTCTTTTTCTCTAGCTATAGAAGAAGAGTAGCGAGGTCGACCTCAAAGGGGGCGTGTAACCGTTAAAAAACTCGTTTGATCGATTTCAGCTCGCGGCACCGATGAAACAGTTCGATCAACCGGCAAGGATCAATCAAGAGGACGAAGACGCGAACACGGAAAAAGAGTACGAAGGAAAGAACGAGAGAAGAAAGGAAGGAAGGAAGGAAGGAAGGAAGGGGGTACCCGCTTGTCGGATCAGCAGCTCGACCGGTTCAATTAACCATCAAGGGGGAGTCCAAGAGTCCTGATTTACGGGGATGAGGTAAAAGGGGCGGAGGGCAGGATGGGGGGTGACAAATCGACCAATCAGTCGCGATGATGAAGTCCTCCGTCTTATTCGTTCCTACTTAAAAGTCCCTTTGCGATTCTATTCACCGCGTACCTCGGCCTGTTCCAGACGGTTAGGAGAATCTTTGGAAGTTTTCAGAACAATCACCCTCAAAAATCATTCGCTCGATTAGGCCGGCTTCGAATTGCCGCAAAAAGTACCCTACGGTCTATCTCTAAGTGCTTGAGACGTAAGAAGAAGCTGAAGGGAAAAGAAGAGGAAAAGTAAACGAGAGAAACTTAGGTGCGCGTAGTTCATCCGCTCTATACGTTCTGTCTTCGGATAGAATATTTTATACGCACGCAGAGGACATTTGTCGCGTAAGCTGTTTGTTTAACAGGAGCCAACATTTTCTCACGCAGACTGTCAGCAGGACAATCTAACTGTAATGGTACAAGTACCGGCGTTTAACCCTTTGCACTTCGGTGGCGCCGCTATGGCGACATGCATAAATTTCTTCAGAGATTAAGCTTTAATTTATATTCTGTATCTTCGTCGATTCAAACGCTTCTTTTGTTTTAAAATAAAGTAAATTAATCGAATGAATAAAAAATCGTAAACGTGTAGAATTTTCCTTGCTTCCTTCAAAAAGAACACTATTGTAGGGATTTTAGGTTGCAGACGGGTGTCTCCATAAAGACTTAACAATGGACACTGTCTTATGAACAATAACTATTTATTAACCAATAACTATGCTCAATAATACAATACTCGTTCTCTATTTCTTTTTACTCGACTCACTCTTCTCGACTCTCGACCCTCGGACCGTTCTCTGACTCTCCTCGACTCAACTCTGACTATCCTTCAACTAACTTCCGACTAACCTCTCTACGCATTTTCTCCATTCATTTATTCCCTGATTCTCTCTTCTTCTATTTCTCAATCTCTTTCATTCTGCTCAGGCATTCCCAGAAACTCTTCGGTCACACGATATTCCCTGTCGCTCGGCCCAAACACTCGTCTCTCGCACCTCTATCGCTCGGCCTAAACACTCGTCTCTCGCACTTCGATCACACTGTCCCGAACACTCTTTATTCACACCTCTATCACTCCAGACTAAACATTCACAAACCTCAGACTTACCATTCCCACACTATGTTTTCACAGTAGTCGTTTGAAACTTAAAAATGTTCAGGAGTGCAAATGGTTAACACGTTGACTGCCACGCCGAAATCACATGTTTTGCTGAGGATGCCATGGCTGAAGACGCCATGGTTCAGGACGCCGTGGCTCAGGACGCCATGGCTCAGGACGACACACCAGTAGAGGTCGACAAAAATTAATCTCATTTTTGATCTTGTAATAAAAATTTTTAATCGTTGAATAGAGGACCCTTTATTTCGAAGTATTCTCTTTAGCGGCGTATTAATGGTGTAACGGAAAAGGATGGAAGAGCGTTTCGTCCGGGGCCTGCTAGTGGACTCGTGAGTAAGGCATCCTAGCAGGAAGTTAGGAGAGGGATCGGTATAAGTACTAATCGTACTGTTTCCGAGGACTTGCGGGAAATTCGGTCTTGTAGGTTCCTCTGATGGTGGAGCGTAGGGCCGCCACATCTCTAATAGCGATGATAATGTTAAAAATTCGTTAACTATCAATGTTCATTTAATTTTTACAATTATAAACATTTGAAGCACTCTGGTCACCGATGACTGACCGAGCTGGCTATAATTGATTAAATAATTGGAAAGATACAAGGAATGTTTGGAAGTTTAACGAATGGCTCTAATTGTCCGAAAAGGAGTGAAGACCTAACAACCGAAAATTCCATCGTACGAACAAGTGTAGTGTATTTTGCAAAATATTTCATGGGCGAATTCGAGGGAAAGCTATGGACAAGAAAAATCAGAGGAAAAGAGAAAAAAGATAGCAGGGATAGCTCCTTATTTTATCGCCAGCGAGTTATATTGGAGCATAAATCATATTTGGTAAGTCGAGCCTTTACCCTGGCCACTCCTGCAGGAAACGATTCCCCAACCCATCCGCGCTTTATCACGATGTGGGTTCCGGCTTCGACTTTTTATCCTGTACCAACTGACTACCTTTCTGGTCGCTTTTTTGTTGCTCGAACCGCCGCAAACTTCGCCACGACGTGCGATAAGTTTGACGTCCGAGGAAACGTCCTGTAAAATCGACGTAACAAAGCATCGCTTCCTCGATGAACACGTTCTCTGGCTTACGCATATTTTTCCAGGCATTTTGTTTCGCGAACAATTGTTTTCAAAATTATTGCGTTTACTTGTGAATTACAAATTTAATATTTTTATATCAGTTATTGCTTGTTTAAAATGTTTCACGAGTTAAATTATTTTGTCGATACGAAATTTTATTTTGGTTTTTTAATCATTAACGGATCCGTAATTTTTGACGAGACGCTTATTGTTAGCTGAAGACCGCACATGATTTTGGAAAGTTTATAGCTGAATACGGCAAAAGTCTGCTATTTAAATTTTTGTGCTTACATGCACTTGTTTAACCCTTTGCATTCCATACGATTCTTTATCGCTGAAGAAAAGTTTTATTTTGAACGGAAAAAATTACTACTGCTCGTGAAAGTACTTGTTTTTATTCATTTTACAAATATCCTTTTTCCTCTCGTAATCGAAACATAAATTTTTAATTTTGTAATTCATCATGGTACGATATCTTTGGAAATTCAGCGTAATCGTGTTGAAAACAGAATTTCTCCGGAGCGGAGTCAAAGGAGCGCTAAGGGTTAAAATTCGAAAAAAAATTAAATATCACTCGTTTAAAATTTGAAAAAAATTAAATATCACTTGTTTAAAATTTGAAAAATATTAAATATCACTTGTTTAAAATAAAAAAAATTAAATATTACTTGTTTAAAATTAAAAAAAAGTAAATATCACTTGTTTACAATTTGAAAAAAATCAAATATCACCCGTTTAAAATTTGAAAAAAATTAAATATCACTTGTTTACAATTTGAAAAAAACTAAATATCACGATTTATCGTTAAAAAAATTTTTAGAGACGTGAATTCTCGTCAACCGTAGGGAAGTTATTAATTTGTGTAATTTCAAAACGTAAATAGAATGATGCCTGAATTTCTATAATTTGTTTGAAAAGATTAATGGAAGGTTTCTAAAAATAGTATTCATTTTAGAATATCATTACAGGGACTGTGAAAATTAAGTTATATGAAAAACAATGTTAGTGTAAAAAAATTTACTGTACCGATCGAATGTGGAGCATTACTTTCGGTAGCGAAAAATTTATTAGTTTGGAATGTTTTTTTCTTGTATAAGTATTTTTTAAATTGGAAAAAGATCAGAAACAGAAGAAGTTGCCTATTACTACCCCAAAGAACTAGGACTTGTTATGCGAGCAACTCCCTTTTGTAGATCTTGGAATAAGAAGATGCATCAAAAGAGCGGGAAAACTCGCCACAGTATAAATGCCCGATTTAAGTTTGATGCAGACGAACATGTTTTGTCCGCGCGATCTCGCTGCGATCATACATCTTTCTGTGTTTTCCAAACCAGAAACAACGAAGACCAACATATGATCGCAGCGAAATCGCAAGGACAAAAGTCGCTCGTCTGCATCGGACTTTAGATATGTAATACGATGGAGACGGAATATGGTATTTGAACAGAGATATTTTAGTACAATAATGCACTTTCGTATAAAATCGAAAACGTTGCAGCATAATTTAACAAACAAAAGGGACTTCGAAACAAAGCTACGGGAAAAACGAGAAAATATTTCGCCATCATTCGAAAAATTCATTTTATCCATGTCGCGACGTTTGCAGGCTGTAATTGACAATAAAGGTATTTCGCAACGAAATACTAATATGTTATATTAAATCCTATACATATAATATAATGTCATAAATATTCAGGTACACGATCAATTTTGTGTTACTGAAATAGCGATATTTTTATATTTTCAGTTAGATGTAGCTAAATAGTTAATGTTATTCAAAAACTTTTTTATGAAGTTTTGTGTAAACTGTTCGAATAAATATATATTGCGTTATTGTACTGAAATATGTATATTTTCATTCATTTTCACGCCGATTTTCATTCATTTTCACGTCGATTTTCATTCATTTTTACGCCGATTTTCATTCATTTTCATGTCGATTTTCATTCATCTTCACGTCGATTTTCATTCATTTTCATGCCGATTTTCATTCATCTTCACGTCGATCTTCATTCATTTTCATGCCGATTTTCATTCATCTTCACGTCGATTTTCATTCATCTTCACGTCAATTTTCATTCATTTTTACGCCAATTTTCATTCATTTTCATGCCGATTTTCATTCATCTTCACGTTGATCTTCATTCATTTTCATGCCGATTTTCATTCAATTTCACGTCGATTTTCATTCATTTTCACGTCAATTTTCATTATCAAGAGAAATGTATACTCAACTTTGTGAGTAAATAAACATTTTTTAACGTTCTTTTACTTGTGGTGCACCCTATGCATCTAACTCTCGTTTTTCCCTTCAGATTATTCAAAATCTGGTTAAATAAAAAACAGGCCACATCTCGAGGGATAGGGGATGCATTCTTCGTTTTATTTTTAGTACATTCGAGAAATATTTCTGATGAAACACATATAGACAAATAGTACAAATAAATATACTTTAATCAACGGTATTTCTAACATTAAATCAGCATGTGGTAACGTAGATTTATTCGTAACACAAAGAAAAGATAACAAATACCTTTTTTTTGTGATTTTCATTGATCGAGGACCAATTGCAGAAACACATTTGTACTTATAACAAATCCGGTTATGAACTTCCTCAGTCATTTCCAAGCTTTTAAATCTTGAAAACAGTGCGAAAGTCACGACCGTATCATAAACTAACAATCAGTTTGTGTAACAAACCATTCTGAAAACGCTTAGCTTCTTAAATCCCTTCTGTACCTTATCTTGCAGTAGAATATAACAAACGTTTGAAAAATTTATTAAGAAAATTTTCTGAACCTTTATTTTTATATACCAAGTTTCTATATATTATTAGTTTATTCTTACACTTGTTCTCGAGATATACTGTCAATTAGGTTCTTCAACCCCTACTATGAGGGTTAATATCACTCTTTCCAAGTGAACGATGTCTGATATAAAAAAAACACCTGTCTAATATTTTTTTCAACATCTATATAATATCAAAATTTCATAAAAATTGATGTTTGTCAACTCACAATCAGTAACATTCCTTGTTAGAAATTACTTGCTGATGTATCCATTAAGTTATCCCATAAGTAACATCGTTCCTTTATCCTTATCGTCCGTTTATTTAGGATCTTTCAACGCGAATTCGTAAACATGCCTACGACCGATTTCAATTATGTGGTATTAGAATAAGTGATTATAGTTTATTTTAAAAAACATAAGAATAAGTATAGAATAGAACAGAAATACTAGGTTATCCCATAAGTAATGTCGTCCCTCGACACTAATTTTTATCACGAATTATTAAGACATACATTTGTTTTTAATCATCGATATATCGACCATTACTTTTCACGATTTTTTCCCATCTGTTAAGTAATTTGATGATTTATTTTTCAAAAAAATGTTGCATATTTTTAATTTTTTCTAAGGTCGTCTTTGCAGTGTGCGATACAGCGTTTAAAAAACTAAAAATTAAAATTGGAAACTCATACCACGTTCGCGATAACCAATTACTACTTATTCCAATTATCATAACATTTTTTAATCGACAACAAAAATTCTACAATAATGGGCACTTAAAGTAAGCATCGAAGAAGATTTTTAAGTAAAAGCATCCGAAATTTTTTGGAGAAGGAATCCAGGAACTACTTGATAGATGAGGAAAAATCATAGAAAACAATGGTCAATACAGTCGTGGCTAAAAATGAATGCAAATATTAATATCTTGCGGTGAAAATTAGCGTCAAGGAACGACATTATTTATGGGATGACCTAATAAAAATACACGAAATGTGGAATTAAAACAGTTACACTACCGTCCATAAGTATCTGACCATTTGGTGGAATCGGATCAAGAAGTTAATATCGAGGTTATAATATAAATACCCCTAAGTAGAACGAATATAAATTTATACGATTAACATGGAAGCGTTGTTGGGATTCGAGTGTTACCGAGACGTATAGCACCGAACTTATAAAAATAATATATTTTGGACTCTCCGTACTATTCGATATTATCATTAATATAACTGTATTTTATCAGATAGTATATTTACAGCAATCATTGGCAGAAAAATTTTCTCAACCCCTTGTCTTATTATTTTTTCAGTAACTATACATATTAGCAACAGCTATTCACTGCTTTTGCACCGTGTCGGATTCAAAACACTGAAATATTATACGCAATTTACATTTGCCAACTCTCAGCCTTATACATTAAAATTACAGTTAAAGAAAAAATAAAACTTCGTCGCAAATATAGTGTGCCTAATTTTTTTTCCAGATTCTGGTAGACCATCAAATTCTGCGTAAAAAAAATCTGCTACGAGTGTGACTCGCGGTTCCAAGGCAAGGGGTTAATAAATTATCGCAACATTTTTCCTTACGAGCAAACCAAATTCGGGTTATTAGGAGGTTACTCGCATGACACACTTTCCATCCATCTATTAGGAGGTTAACCATACTTCAACATTATCAAGATATCGAGATACCGATAACACTTTCATATCGTCGACATTTATCGATAACTTGGTCGATAGTTGCGCCTCTGGGAAGAGCCCCCACCCTCGAGTAACACCGTTACGAAGAATTCGTCAGAAACAAAACCAGCTATTATCGATATCGAGTTGGAGGAAAGTTTCATCAAGTTTGGAGCCGCGTAAGAAACTAATGGCAATTCATCTCGTGACAACGGATCATCGATGCAGCTCTCCTTCCACTTACGCTGTTCGCTTTAGGGGCCGACCACCTCTAACCTCCCTTTTAGGTATCTCGAACTTTTTAATAGAGCGACTCAATGAGGAAAGCGAGACCTGCCGGATGGTACAACGACCCTATCCTCTTACTCCTTTCGCACCCTTCCCTTTTCCATCCCGTTTCAACCTTTTTCGCCTCCTTCTTCCTCGTTTCCTCGAGCCTCTTCTTTTTTCATCGTTAGAAGTTTCTCTCTTTTTCTGCCTTGTTTCACTCGCTCATTGACGCGGCATCTTTCCTTCTCACGACCGGTCTTCCGCCAGATTTTTCCTGCATAAACAGCAGGTCATTAACCAGCACTATGGCGGAAGATCGTATCTACCTTATCTCGTCGAGACTCTACTATTCTCGTCTGCGCGAGTACTCGAGCGAGATGATTCCTCTGCTTCGCCCCCTCCTCTTCGGATAACGCCACCCTCGAACGCGTTATTAGTTTGTTGTGAAGCATCGTGGCTGGCGATGATGGGCAATAATACCGTGCGCGCAGATAAAGGTATGAATTTGGTGTTCCATAGGTCGGTATAGAATCTTCCGACATTGGCGTGCAGATTTTTATGATCGTTGGATAGGCGAAGGGAAATTTTATGCTAAAACTGGGGCTAGACCAGGGATGAGCAACACGCGGCTCGCCACGCTTTCTCGGCCGGTTCTTCAAAGATTTTACATTTTGACTTTTAAAAATTCGTCGTGTCCCGCAGTGTTTAGCTCCCACAAAGTTCGTGGAGCTGTGTATGTAGCAAAAGACAATTTGCAAAACAATAACAATACTTTATTTCTATATATATATAGGTGTGTACAACACAATTNGCCGTTCCTCAGGGCTCGCGATACGTAGCCTGTGGGTCTCTACGTAGACGCGAGATGGGATTCACGATCCCAAGGTACCCGAGTTTGGCGTCCGCCAAGAGGCAAAGGTCTGCAGGTTCGGCTCTTCGGGGTCGTTCCTCGCTGAACCGATCCTCTTGGTCAGAACGTAGTGCTTGCGTGCACTTGCGAGTTCGCCTCCCCGAGGTGCCCCGTGGATGCGGCTGGGGGACCCTGGAGGAGTCTCTCCTTCATGGACCCCCCCGTAACTAAAGGACTCGTCCGCAGGAAACGCTCTGCGGCGTTGCTGGATTTTTCCATCGCCCTTCTCGGGGCGGTCGGTTTATGCTAGATTGTAGAGCCGCTGGCCCTTCGGGGCGGACGATATAGGGGAAACCCTGAGGTGCGTCCTCCCGGTTCGCCGGGCAGCTACATTCTATGTATCAGTGTAGTGATACCACGACCCATCTATAGTAATTATTAGTTTAAAAATTTTCAATGGAAGCGAAAACTGTCGTTCAATCGTAACTTTTTCTCCGATAAGCAGACAAAATTCGGGCTATAGAGGGTTAACTTAACCCTTTGCACTCGAGAGGTGACTCTCACTCATGACTTGGATTAATGCAGCGACACGAATCGGGTATAATATAATTATTTTATTTCGACTTTTCGTGTATTTTTACATTATACAAGACCTAATATTGAATCTTAAGCTTGATAATTTTGCTTCGTGCGATATTTTAGAAAGCACTCAAAGTCTATTCTCTGTTCCTCGGGATAAGTATCGCAAGAATGTCTTTTGAGTGCAAAGGGTTAATTTTTAGAGATTATACGAATATCATAGATAGGCACTGATACCATCGTTTTCAAAAATTACGCATCGGCGTTTCTTGGTGTAAACTTCTCGTTAAATAATTTTTTTTCGCGTATATCTTTCGCCGTTTTTTTAAACAGTATTTCTATTAACTAGTGTTTTATTTCTGTAATTGTTTACACTAGGTTTATTTTGTTAATAAAGAGGTAATTTGAGTTCATCGTTCAGTGTTTGTATTATCATAAGTTTCTTACATGCGGCCCGCGCAACAGTTTTTAATTTGTAGCTGGCTCGTTGCAAAAGGTTGCTCATCTCTGGGCCAGATAATTTTTTTTTTCTTTTTTTTTTTAAGAGTGCAGAAGAATAATATTCAGTCACTGCTGAATTGATCAATAAGCAAAGTAATTAATAATATTTTCATTCCTTCTTTAACCCGTCACAAATAAAAGAACGTTATTTTCGAGCATTAATTATTTACCAGAAACAGTAAAATTTAGAACATATTTTACCTTGAATATAAGAAATGAAAACTAAACTCAATAAATACAACAAAGAATAGAAAAAGCTTCGAACTTATATTTTAAACAATATATTATCGTTAGTAAGGAATATACAGGTAAAATTTAGAATATATTTTAACTTGAAAGTAAGAAATGAAAACTAAACTCAATAAATACAACAAAGAATAGAAAAAGCTTCGAACTTATATTTTAAACAATATATTATCGTTAGTAAGGAATACACAGGTAAAATTTAGAATATATTTTAACTTGAAAGTAAGAAATGAAAACTAAACTCAATAAATACAACAAAGAATAGAAAAAGCTTCAAACTTATATTTTAAACAATATATTGCCGTTACTAAGGAACACACACGTATTCATCTCGCATAAAGTTAACTGCAATACTACTACGCGGGAGATGGAAAAAATTGAGAAACGCATACACGCGCCTCTAGTCTATTCTGATAACTTTTACCAAATGCATCTATGCGCCCGTAGGCCACACCAATAACTTTCGCCAGACGCTTATATGCATCCATAGAGCTCAAAGGGTTAAATATTACGGTCCGTTTCTATCGCGATCATCCCAACCATCACCAAATACGTCAACAACATTGTTCGTTGCGCACTGTTAGTATGATATCTTTATTAATATTAGGTTGGTGCATATGAAATGTCGGATTTTCTTACTGAATAACAGTAACCTCGTGTCATTTTTTACCTTACCAATTTACAAAATATGATGTAATACCATGGAATGATTAATATTCATTCTTAGAGCAAGTTCTTTTGATGTTTCACGCGAATTATTTTCTATCGGTGCTTTCAATACATCGTTATTCACAAGAAAACATATCGAACTGTCCGTCTCCGATTTTGATGAAACTTGGTGGATATATTAAACAGGTGAAAATAAAGGAGATGTATTTTTTTATAGCTGCCCAATCGCAAATATAGAGGGTGAAATCACTCCTTGATGTTTTAACAGAAAAATGCTGTCTCGAATCTGAAACGTCGAATTTTCTTAGTAAATAACAGTAACCTCGTGTTATTTTTTACCTTACCAATTTACAATATATGATGTAATACCACGGAATGATTAATATTCATACTTAGAGCAAGTTTTTTTTTTATATTTGACGCGAATTATTTTCCATCAGTGCTTCCAATACATCGTTATTCAGTGACGCTTCGGGTCTATCGCGTAACTCATTTTGTAAAAAAATTTCTAGAACAAAATTTTGCGAATTAACGCTGAACTTTCCTTTTATTCACAATGTTGGGTCCCAAGGATAGGCAAGGCTCGAGAGGGTCACTCAACCAGCCATCTGGTTAACACCTTGGAGTGGCCTTTCCTGCGTAGTCCTTGGGACCTTTAATTTATGACCACACAAGTGAAAATTCTTCCTACTCCTGACTTGGGGTTGGGGGTGTGCCCCAATTGGCACAACTCGGAGAGGTGGCAATGCTCCACCAATGGAGCTGAAGACCCTGGAAAATGTAATGAACTCCACCCACACAGGATCAGTTATAAGAAGCGAGCAAAATTGCCAAAACCAGATTTTTACTATTTTTTCATTACACCAACAACATTACTGTACTCTTACCTTGCTGTATCGGAACTCTTTCTTGTACTGAACTCAAATAAATTGTTGTGTTAAGTTTGATTATCGAGTTGATTAAATTCTTCCGCGTCGTAAACAAAAATAGACTCCATTGTCATTAATTTAACATTGGAGGTGCAGCGCCAGTAAGTTCGCGAGATTACGGTTGCACACGTACAGGAGGTTCATCATCAACCCTTTGTACGCTCGAAACACACAATATTCTGTCTAATTATTCTCAAGTTTCTATTCATATAAGAAAATTATACGAATATCAACAAAATTTATACTTGGAATAAATGTTTAAAAAGTGGCTAAAATGCACAACTTAGAAAAAAGTATTTTCAACATAATGTGACTCTGATAATAGACAACCGAACTGCATGAAAGGTTATCTCATAAACAATCATACAATTGTAAAGTCGTAGTTTTAAGAACTCATAGTTTATGGAAGGCAATAAAGGCGCAACGGGACAGGGACCGGACCCAACGGACGGACGATGGGTCGAGGCGGAGGGAGAGTTGGACTGAAGGGAAAGCAGGGTTGAACGGGGAGAGTTGGAGAAAGCGGAGGACAGTGTTGATGAGAGAGTTGAACGGAACGTGGGAGTGTGTCGAACGTAGAGTAGAGTAAAAAAGAGTTGAACGTAGGTGGGACAGTGTTGAACCGAGAGTAGAACAGAGTGTTGAGAGAACGTCAAATGAGAGTGTTGCGTAATTAACACTAGAACTACCGACGATTAAAGCATACTTATTTCTACCGAAAAAATCATAATGAAAGGTATATAAAAAGATACACAATGCAAGGGAAACAAAGCTTTATCTACTTTTTTAACAGAAAATCACAGAAAATTGTCTCTGAGATGCCATAGTAAATTTATAAAATTGCTGTAAAAAATTACGAATGGATCATTTTGACCACTTTGGTAGTTCTAGTGTTAAGGAATTATTGTAATATTAATAGTCTATTATCGCGCGTCACAATCACTTACCAATACTAAATTCTTAATAATTAAATATTTATAAACTATATTTAAGTAAAAAACTCTATACAATGGAAACAGGAATATAAATATTTACATGTAATAAAAATCCGGCATTTCATATGCACCAACCTAATAGAATAATTTGAGTCCACCAATTTTCGCTGTTTTTCCTTGCACGTACGATCGAGTGAAATTCATCGGAAACTTGCCCCTTCGTTGATTGCTTGCTCAGAAGTGGAGAAAAACGCGGCCGCCAAGGCAACGACTATAAATCTGGCATCGAAGTCCTCGCGAACCTTGGTCGTCGTTAAAATTCTGTCGAAGCACTCCTCCAATTAAAATACATTATCGATGTATAAAGCGTTCAGCGGGGGAAAAAATATCGCTCGTTTTTAGCCACCGCATTTCTCCACGTCTCGAAACTTAACGAAGACTAAATATATTCTCCGGGCCTGAGGAATATCGATCTAATTGGTTTCAGTGCTCTTTTTATTGTTTTATTAACGCGTTCCGTGCCAGTCTGATTTTTGGACACTTTCCGTTCAAGCTAGACATTTTACGATTAAATAATTTTGCTTCTAACGTGTAAAAGGAGGGGTGAATTACTTGCTTCTCTTGATAGTAGAGTACAATAATTATATATTTAACACCTGACTACAATTTACACTTACAATATTCTTACTGGCCTTACCGTCACCGATCCCTTACCATTCCAACATAACAACTATCCACTCAAGCATACCTGATCACACTTAAAATCCTTACAAACGCATGTTTTACGATCTGTAGAATAATACAAAGACCATAATTATGAAGAAAAGGGTGTACAGTTTTTACAAAGCTCTTCGTTTTACAATAAAAATTCCAAATGGCTTGAACGGAAAATTCAGTTTGGCACGGAACGTGTTAATTATGTAGGATCATTCGATGTCAATCAGGGATTTTGCTTTAAATTAAATATGATCATAGATGAAATTGGGGCAGGAGGGTTGTTAGGGTTTACGGAGTGTATGGAAGTAAAAAAAAAAATACATACGCGGTTAAGGGTAATGAAAGAAATTTAATTTGCAAATGTGATTTTCACGCATTGAACAACTATGCTGCCGCATGGCGTCGCGTAACGAGACTCATGGTCGAGGAAGAAACGTAACGCGTAACCGTAAAGCAAAAGAACATCGGTACACATAAGCGCGAAATATGAATTACACCGAGATCCGCGAATAATACTGTACCAACAAGGGTTAAGTCATCATTTTGCTGGTTTCGAATTTGTTTAAAAGATACGGATCTTTAATTTGGCAATTTTTACTCATTTTTATCCATTTTTTACGAATACTATGATTATTAAATTTTATTTCGAAAACTATTGGTCGAATTGTGCTCAATTTTTTTGATTTTAGTCGGGAAAGATTGACCTAACTGATAATATTTTTCTTATTCGAAAAATTGATTTTGTAATACCGAAAATTATAAATGAATTCTTATTTTGTAAATTTCTCCTTAACTCTTTGCTTTATAACCACGAGTCACACTCGTGGCGTCGATTCTGGTGAAAATACAATAAAAAGTCACAATATTTATGATAAAGTGAAATTTTAATTTTAACTGTAATTTAAATTTACAAGATTGAAAATTAGCAAATACAAAATACATGTAATATTGCAATACTTTGCGTTTGACAGTGTTAAAGACGTGAATAACTATTGCTAATATGCATAAAGATTGAAGAAATGGTAAGCAAAGGGGTTAAGAGGCAAAANCGTCTTTATGTTTTAAATATTCGGATCTACGTACAATTGATAATACAGCATTGTGTTTAAAATTATTGTTTTAAATTTCACGTGTCTTTAGTAGTTATAAAAACATAGCCAAACGATAAACTTAGCAGTAGTGAGTTTGATTTTACGTTACTTAGAAATCAGATTCGTAATATTATAAATGAGACATTTGAATATAGCGAGACAAATAACAACGATGGAAACATTGAATAATTGGTGCAAGAAGAACCGGAAACATATTTTTGCGACACTTGTCCCGAGAAACTGAAAGGCGAGTGCTTCCTAAAATATCGCACGAAACAAAATTACAAAGCTCAAGATTTAATATTAGGTCTTGTATAATATAAAAATATACAAGATAGTTATAATACTGATACATATGTGGCAGCCCTCCTACACTCCGCCACCAAAGGGACCTACAACACCGACTTTCCCGCAAGTCCTCGAAAGCAGTACGATTAGTACTTATACCGATCCCTCTCCTAACTTCAGCACTAGCTTTACGGAATCCGTCAATTTGACGGATTTCTGATTTCATGCTAAAGTGCAGTAATTATCTGTGTAGAAAATGTACGCTCAAAATGAAATNTAAATTTACAAGATTGAAAATTAGCAAATACAAAATACATGTAATATTGCAATACTTTGCGTTTGACAGTGTTAAAGACGTGAATAACTATTGCTAATATGCATAAAGATTGAAGAAATGGTAAGCAAAGGGGTTAAGAGGCAAAATGTATTTTAATTTTGAGTTCATTAAATTCTGAAATTCAATTCTTAGGTAACACCTGAAAACGCCTATTTTTAAAAGAAACGTGACAGTTAACCGATAATTACCTGTACCAGCATCAAGCAAATTTCCTCAATATTGGTTTCTAACTCATCATATATTGTTCGCTTAATTCTGTAACCACATATTGATAAAAAAAAAGCCTTGCTGTATCACAGACTAAACATTTACAATTATTTTCTTACTATAACAAAAAGAGTAACGCCAGTTGCCACAAAAATTTCCATTATTGATATTCAGTTTTTATTTGGAACCCTTTTTTAACTCTGCTAAATTCTTTAAATTCTTCAGACGTACGCTCTCATTTTATTAAAAAAAAGAATTCCTAATTTTAATCAAAGTGTGTCTTTAAAATAAAATTAAAACAAGGAAATTCCCATATTGGGAATCGCTTTCTTCATACTTTTCTTGGAATTAGAAAATTTTTCAACTAAAGAAAAATCTAAAAATCGGAGCAGGGTTAAATTTACAATATTCGCTAACAATCTGTGATCCGTTGGAAAAGAGTAATTAATTTGTTTAATCATTTTCAATGTCTACAGATGGATCAGATTTTTAAATTAAATTTATCGTACAAGAATCGGATTTCGATAAATATACCACTAATTAAAAGAGACTATTCTATTTTACTTCCTTCTCTCTCTCTGCTTACCTCTTTTTCCTCCGTGCCTCTTCCCTCATCATTTTGTAACCGAACATCGATAAATTACCTTTTGTCCACAGAATTACTAATTTCCCAATAGGTCAGGCCCGGGTACGTTCTCCATAGAATCAGGAACGCCCTCAGAAGGTGGTAGCTTTTGTACGTAACGATTTGTCCGCGGGCATTCATCATACCAAGCGTCGATTTCCTGGTACATGGAACGACCAAAACGACTCGCCACCGCGATCTTTGGTTCCCTGGCTCCTTTGTCACCGATAATAATCACGATAGAGCGTGATTCCGGTGACTGGAATTAAAAGAACGACGGGCTGCGGGATATTTATCGCATCTCTTTCTCCAACTAAATAAACTATTCGCAAAAATTTGAAGTCAAGACATTTTGAAAGTCTCTGCTTCGTTAGAATCGCGAACTGTATTAATTCTTCACGGAAGATTCGGGATAATAAATCGTATATCGCTTTATTATCACACTTAAATTGCAGGGACTCTCACTTATCATCGAAGCCTATGCGATTAATCGTGTGTAATTCATCGGAGCATTTATAACTCGTTCCGATTTAAATATTTCCTATTATTTATTAACACTAACTGATTGTGACGATGTATCAGAGTACAAGGAATAATATATATCAATAAATATAAAATTCTTAGTGCAAATATTTTTATTCAATGCTATGATATGATGCTGTCGGTGGATTATTCCGCGTTTGGTGATATAGAGAAGATATTGCACGCGGAATATTCCGCTTCGTGATGCAAATGGGTTAATATATAAAATGAATAACGGATATGCGTGCGTTTCTTTTGGTGGCACAAAGGAGACTACTCGAATCGCGTATATTTAAAACAAATGAGAAACGCAACAAGCGTGCGTCGCGCACACACCAACAGTCTTCGCATGTATAGGCACATTTCGATAATGCATACCACGTGCGTAACACGGTTGTCTAACGTTTTCTTACAATTCTCATGAAAAACTGTGGAGTGAACAATATTTTCCTCGGTTCCTTTTTTTTTCAAGCGTTCTATTTTTCAGACTAATTGCCGAATTAAATAAATGTTTTACCGATTTTATTATGTTTCTTCTTGGACTGAATCGGTTACGAAGCTTTATTTAGATCAGCCATGTCCAATACTCGGTCAGTGGATCACATACCGTCCGATTGAAGTTCTGTGGCCTTTCTGAAATGTGCAGCTATTCTATATATTTTGTATTTTTTTATTCATAAAATTGGAAACAAATAATTAGTGCACGCAAATAAATTGATCGCTCGGTTTTAATATCAAGCTTGTTTTTTTTTATTAATTAAATTTAATAAATGGAATAAAGGAAATAAAATAAAATATTGGGATTTGTTTTTTTTTCTTCTATTTTTATATATGCGACTTACAATGGACCTGTAATTTTTTTTTTCAAACCAAAAATAATTTCGTTTGGACATAGTTGATTGAGATGTTAAAGGTTTTTAAAAAAGTTTTAAAACGGTATTCGTGTCTTTCATAAATTACTTTGAAAATATTCCACATACGCTATTATATACTCAGATATCAGAAAATGTTTTATAATTATTTCAACGTATGCAAGATGCTAAGACAACATAGACGATATTTCCAGCAATTTCTACATTAATAAAACAAATACACTACTGCTCAACATTATTCGGATATTTGCTTACGTTTAGCAAAATGTGCTTTAATTATAAAATTACAGATAAAAGGGTCTGTAATGATATTATTGTAGTTAAAGAATGTCTTGGTGTGCGTGAAAGAGATCCCTGATAAAACCTAGGTCTCAAGCTCTCGACCGCACCAACNTTTAATTATAAAATTACAGATAAAAGGGTCTGTAATGATATTATTGTATTATAGTTAAAGAATGTCTTGGTGTGCGTGAAAGAGATCCCTGATAAAACCTAGGTCTCAAGCTCTCGACCGCACCAACACGATGGGACCTCGTTTTCAATTGGTTCGGCCTTTAGCCGGAAAATAATATAAAAGAGCCAAGGAAACATAGTTTGTTAGTTTTTAAGTCAACCACTGTAAAAGCACTTCAATGTACACTACTTTTCCTACGTTATTTTATGTCATTATTGCAGTTACATATAATGGAACATGATACTATGTTGTCCCGAAAGTTTCTTTCGTTATTTTCACGCAGCAGTTTCCTATGGCGATGTTTGTATAGAAATGCAGCCTTATCTGTTGAATGAGAAATAAAGGAAGATAATAGAGCAAAATGGATGCTAAATAATATAATAATATATTGTAAAATATCAAATGTTATCAATCCATTACTTATTAATGAAACGAAAGAAACTTTTGGGACAACCTAATACTTAGAAATACTATTATTAATATCATTATACTTAGATTTGATATTACAATTTGTTGAATTCCGGGGTCACAGAATCGAGTTGATAATATTTTTGTATAGTTCTGAATGAAATTACAAGGGAGATGTATCGCGTGCTCTTTGTTGAATTCTAATGTTCGCACTTTGGAGTCCTTAAGGTATTTATATCTTTTGGAAATGGGCAGACTGGATAACCTAGGATGAGCCATCCTAGGCAGAGTCAGACCCAGAGCCTTAACACGGCTAACNTTTTAAAACGGTATTCGTGTCTTTCATAAATTACTTTGAAAATATTCCACATACGCTATTATATACTCAGATATCAGAAAATGTTTTATAATTATTTCAACGTATGCAAGATGCTAAGACAACATAGACGATATTTCCAGCAATTTCTACATTAATAAAACAAATACACTACTGCTCAACATTATTCGGATATTTGCTTACGTTTAGCAAAATGTGCTTTAATTATAAAATTACAGATAAAAGGGTCTGTAATGATATTATTGTATTATAGTTAAAGAATGTCTTGGTGTGCGTGAAAGAGATCCCTGATAAAACCTAGGTCTCAAGCTCTCGACCGCACCAACACGATGGGACCTCGTTTTCAATTGGTTCGGCCTTTAGCCGGAAAATAATATAAAAGAGCCAAGGAAACATAGTTTGTTAGTTTTTAAGTCAACCACTGTAAAAGCACTTCAATGTACACTACTTTTCCTACGTTATTTTATGTCATTATTGCAGTTACATATAATGGAACATGATACTATGTTGTCCCGAAAGTTTCTTTCGTTATTTTCACGCAGCAGTTTCCTATGGCGATGTTTGTATAGAAATGCAGCCTTATCTGTTGAATGAGAAATAAAGGAAGATAATAGAGCAAAATGGATGCTAAATAATATAATAATATATTGTAAAATATCAAATGTTATCAATCCATTACTTATTAATGAAACGAAAGAAACTTTTGGGACAACCTAATACTTAGAAATACTATTATTAATATCATTATACTTAGATTTGATATTACAATTTGTTGAATTCCGGGGTCACAGAATCGAGTTGATAATATTTTTGTATAGTTCTGAATGAAATTACAAGGGAGATGTATCGCGTGCTCTTTGTTGAATTCTAATGTTCGCACTTTGGAGTCCTTAAGGTATTTATATCTTTTGGAAATGGGCAGACTGGATAACCTAGGATGAGCCATCCTAGGCAGAGTCAGACCCAGAGCCTTAACACGGCTAACTCGTCTTAGGACCCATATTTGCGGTAACTAAGTTTGGTCCGCGGGTCCTATCTGCTCTAGGCTTAGTCCTCCAACAAATTATACTTAGAAATACTATAAAAGAAATTTACAATACTATTATTATAATACAACTTTATCATTAACCGTTTGGCTGCTGACGTATTTTTTCGGACACATACCAAAACTGCGACATTAATTGCGCGTGTATGGGAAAAAACGTAAAACACTTTTCATACAATAAACTCACTTGTATTGCTTTGCAACGACAAAAATTAAAAAATACCACTTATTTACATAAATTTGTTTTAATTAATTTTGTGAACAAAATTGGTAACAAGCACTTGTGATTCAGTCAAATTAACACAAATAATTTCTTACGATCTTTTACACGAGTGGTTTGCTATACAAAGCGCGTGAATTCCCTTTTTTACAAATAGAGCAAATTAGGTTTGAACGTTTAACTCCTCTACCATATTTACCGCTGCATTCCACGCACCGCCGCAAATGTCGTCCAGGTAGCTTTTCAAGACTAAATATTTCGCTTGGTGTAGATGATATAAATTGTTTATATGCGTTGTTTTTGTTTGCGATCCATTCCTTTTCAATTTCATCAATAATGCTTGAAACAAACTGTAACCTGGTTAGCTTTTTACCCTTATAATTTTCCGAGTATATCATGTAGGCGTTTAAGACAGGAGCGCTACCGCGTTCTTCGCATTTTTGGCACAAGAATAAGAAGAGCGCGATAACGCTCTTCAGCAGTCAAACGGTTAAAAAACTAGCTCCGTAGATTAATTTTATTATACTAAATATAAATTGTAAAATCTGAACAAATTAAAAATACAGAAATTACCGCAATCATCTCATCATCTCTTTAACAAATCTCCATTCAAACTCAGTTGCATTTAAAATAAAAATTTCTAATCAGAATACACAAACCAATTACAAATACATCACACGGAACAAAAATTCCACAGGCTCCAATTAAAATCGCAATCTCTTCATCCCACATTCGTAGACCGCGACGTTTCCTACCGAAACGTTTCAATGAAATTACCGTCAGCGATATATTACCATAAATATTGTTTACAGAATTAGGTATGCATAGCACGTGAAGGATTAGGTTCTTGAGCCTCCTGTATGCAAATCACAGGCTCGTCGTCTGATGTACAAATTTTCGTCGAACACGCGAGGCTTTGGAGCAAACGATCTAAATCACCGGCTGCCAATACTGAACAACCCTTTGTCCTCCGTCAGAGCGCGCCGACAAAGTAGAAGTTGCCCTACTGGAATACCGGTATAGATTTTATGGAAGTAGCTGTACAGTACGTACGAAGTTCGCCCACACCACCTTCCTCCTCTTCTCCTCCTTCACGCTCCCCTTTGTTCCCTGCGGAAAATGGGCCGCAAGAATTTTTCACGCGGTTCCACCTCACGTATTCCGCGAAAAGTTCGCCACGAAAGTTATCGAGGTTGACTCGGGCTCTTGGTTCGTGTCGTTCTTCTATACTTTCTCGATCCGGCTGAAAATTAATAGCCCTTCCAATCGGTATATTTCCCTCTAACACCCGAAACAAACTTGTCCCAGTCTCTGGGCCAGCCGATCACACGGAAGAAGGAAAATGCATAAGTTTACGTTGCGTACGGTACTCGCGTGGCTTTTCGTTCCGGAGATAATAAATTTAGCCAGCTTTTGTTGCACGTTCGAGTATAAAAATCTGGAGCTAGGGATGTTTTTTAGGGTTTCGTTTTTGTTGGATTATTTATTCAGCGTTTATAATTTGTATACATGTGTTCTTGGTATGAATACGATCTACTTACAGTGGTTCACTTTCTTAACCCTCTATGGGCCGAATTTTGTCTGTTTATTGGAGAAAAAATTACGATTGATTATAGCTTTTCGCTTTGATTTGAACATGTTTTAACTAATAATTACTGTAGATGGATCGTGGTGTCGCTACGGTAATACGGTAATCAAATTTAATAGTGCAGTGATAACTAAATAAAATTAGTTTTTTAAAATATAGATACATCAGTTTGTAACTTTTAAGTTACACGGTCCCATAGAGGGTTAAGTTTCACTCTTTGAGTTATTTTGGATTTGATATTATTTTGTGTTTATATGACAATTGTTTTAACCCTCTATAGCCCGAATTTTGTCCGCTTATTGGAGAAAAAATTACGACTGATTACAGCTTTTCGCTTTGATTTGAACATGTTTTAACTAATAATTACTGTAGATGGATCGTGGTGTCGCTACGGTAATACGGTAATCAAATTTAATAGCGCAGTGATAACTAAAAAAAATTAATTTTTTCAAATATAGATACATCAGTTTGTAACTTTTCTAACTCAACTAATAGAAATAGAATCTATCCACTCCGTACACACCAAAAAACCAATCACAGCAGACACAATATTTATAAAATACCATACACGAACGCTCAGAAAGGCATTCATTCATTCATTCAGCGTGTAACCACGGCATTTTATATTGAACAATGTCAATGCTGTCAACAGTAGCAAAAATGATTACTCGATACACAGTTTGGAACGTTTAGCAAATGAATAACAATAATTATTTTATCGACAAGACACGTAATAAATAGAGAAAAATTAGGATTATATAATTTTTTTGGTCTCAAAATAGATCAATTATCACTGCAATATCTTTCAAACTATAAAAGCTTAAGAAAAATTTGCCCAATAATATTAATATGAATATAAATATTACAATGATAAAAATTATAATTAAAAATGTTACAATAAAAAAACCAGCAGAGTTTTCGTCAAGACATTCCTACGTTCGTAGACACTCGTAGAAAGTCAAACGCTTCTGTGAATCGCGCAGCATTCTATAAATAAAACAGTTTATATTTACTATACACAGTCCACATTCATTTGCGAAAAGGTTTCATTCAAAACCTAATTTCCGATTGCAAAACCCGAATCGTTTAATCGTCGCGAAACAAAACGCTGCGACGCGTAACAAACAAGTTCTTTATATTTCTCGGTAAATTAGAAAATTCTAACTGCTGGTCAATTTAATAAATTATTTTCGAATATGATTCGTAGATCGGAATCGTACGTTCTCGTTCAAGTTCTGTATAAAGTTAATCGCAATCCAAACCGATAGATTCGAGTTTGACGGTTCCACGTACTCGATCAAGTACGGGATAAAAGAGGCTGTTGCGACGGAGAAGGTCGATCGGATGGGGAACAGTAATTATACTGTGCGACCTAGACCAATAATAGTTGGTGAGCGGTTTTCAATGGTTACAACTTCGGAAACGGTTTAGCTCCAATTGAACTTGGACCAACTTGGCGCGTTCAAGGAAGATAGAACGAATGGAGGCGCGGGAGAAGGCCACGCTCGTAATTCTGAAATCTGGAGACCCTGTTACGATCAATTCGATTACACAGTGATGACGTTCTTTTATGGTTAAACGCGAGCCACGAATCATCGAATTATTTTTCAGTATTGCTTTGCGACGGAACGCGTTTTGATCAAACTAATCTTTCCTTTTGTAACCACTTCGTTAATTTTACGTACATTTTTTAATTCGTGACTATATCGTCGCAATCTCCTTGTAAACGATACATTTTCTTTGCTCGACGTCGCTCAACTAGCTCAACTAGCTCTCGTTCTCTCCTTGCCCTCGTATTTATCAACACGCACGCACATTCTTTTCTCTTCCAGACAACCAATCTTCCGTATCTTTCACCTGTCGCTCGATCCCATTCGTTCTTACTCATTCGGCGTGCATCTCGTACTCATTCAAATTCTGAAATCTGGAGAACCTGTTACGATCAATTCGATTACACAGTGATGACGTTCTTTTATGGTTAAACGCGAGCCACGAATCATCGAATTATTTTTCAGTATTGCTTTGCGACGGAACGCGTTTTGATCAAACTAATCGTTCCTTTTGTAACCACTTCGTTAATCTTACGTACATTTTTTAATTCGTGACTATATCGTCGCAATCTCCTTGTAAACGATACATTTTCTTTGCTCGACATCGCTCAACTAGCTCAACTAGCTCTCGTTCTCTCCTTGCCCTCGTATTTATCAACACGCACGCACATTCTTTTCTCTTCCAGACAACCAATCTTCCGTATCTTTCACCTGTCGCTCGATCCCATTCCTTCTCACTCATTTGGCGCGTATCTCGTACTCATTCGAACATTCACTCGCTATAATATTGTTGGGATATTAACACTTTAACGGCCGCAGGTCTACGAAGTAAAACGTCGCCAGGGGCCGGCAGTATTTTTGAAGAATTAATTTTAAAGAACTTTATTAAATTCACGACGAGCGCCGATATTTGCTCCATAATTTACGTGGTACGCTACTGTAGTTTAAAATAAAAAATTAAAAATAGGCAGTAATTACCTAAAATCAAAGACGTGGCGATGAAATACGAAGCCAATAGCAATATCCACACTTGTTTACGTTCATAAATTATCACACAAAGAGTGTGGTACTGGCCAACAATCTTCGGCGGTAGCATCACACACATGTTGTGCGAGCGATTGTTAAAGTGTTAATAAGTGGCGCAGTTTTTAGTGCTAAGTGACGAATTTTATTCAAGAAGAATCCGATGTTCCCTCCTTGATACACTGCAGTCGAAAAAGCCCTTTTTTTAACCCTATCTTCGCTTTTACACAGTTATTCGCACGCATACATTCAATCACGGATTTTCACACGCGTTCACACACTCTACGTTTATCCTTGTCGCGCACGCATTCTGACTTGGATAAAAATTGTCACTCGGACCAAATAGTCTTTGTTCACACCTTACTTGGCTTAAACACTCTTCATTCACACCTTACTTGGCCCAAACACTCTTCATTCACACCTTAACCCTTTGCACTCCACACTGGCGCCTCTATGGCGACACGCATAATTTTCTTCAGAGATTAAGCTTTGCATTAAATTCTCTATCTTCGTCAATTCAAACACTTCTTTTGTTTTAAAATAAATTAAATTAAATAAATAAAACAATCGTAAACATTTATAATTTTCTTTTTCTATTTTCAAAAGAACATTTAGTTTTCACAGCAGTCTTTTGAAACTTAAAAAGGTGCACGAGTGCAAAGGGTTAATTTTTTCCCGCGATTGTCACTCGGCCCAAACACTCTTTTCTCGCACCCTACAATATTAACTGATGTATAATTGCATTTGTTTTTTTGATCGATACGGAAATGTTTGATTGTTATTTGCACTTCTAATTTTTTTTTTTTTCCATATGAAAGAAAATTTGAAAGCTTAAAAACTTTTCTATTTTCCACCAAAGGTTCTTTAAACTTGTTAAAATTGTTTTAGATATTATTATACGCTTTCCTTATACCACTGTTAAGGAAAGAGTATAAGAAATAAGTGTAGAAAGTATAGAAAGCAAGTAACAGTACAAAATTGTTCAATATCGCTGTAACTCGGTAAATTCAATAACGAGATAATGGCTATAGTGAAACACCAAAGGTTCTAAAAAAATAAAGAATCCAATAAAGTAAAATTACATTTCTCTCGATATTCTTGAATCTACAAACCATAAAATGCTCGATTACTTGTCAGACGTTCGAGGTAATTTTCACAGGGACCGTGCAGTTGCGATGAGTAATTCACTTTCGTTCCGCTCGAATGGATTACCCAGGGCGTAATCGGACGAGTCGACAGTGTAATCATTGTGTCGCATAATGAAGATTGCGACACGCCAATTTCAACAACGTGACTCGACAGTTAATTTAAACATCTTTCGATTTCTTCGCGACACCGTTTGTCAGTCGGTGTAAAATCCTGATTACAGGATAATGGACAATTAGAAGCAACGGAAGCGTGATGACCTGACCGATTACGACGTGGCAACCGTTGATCAGAGTAATTAGGTCGTGACCGTTTTTACGCGGTTGTTACTCGTTTGAACTATGTCGGTGGCACTCCGCGATTATGCGACGTACAACGTGCGACCCGCGACGTGGAATAATATATTATGACAAATACGTGTTTGCTCGACACACGTTCGTTCCACGCTTGTTTCACTGCGGCGTTGAAACCTTTTTTAACCCTTTCCACTCGAGAGGTGACTCTCGCTTGCCACTTGGATTAATGGAGCAGCTGATTTGACAACAACAGATATACAGGGTGTCCCATGACCCTGGGACACTAAGTTTTCACGGTGGTCCTTTGAAACTTAAAAAAGTTCACGAGTGCAAAGGGTTATAAGTTTGTCAAATAAAATTCACTGTTTTACAAATGAAATTTACCGTTTTGCAAATCAAATTCATCCTTTTTCAAATGAAATTCACCGTATATTATATTTAAAAAAACGTCAAATAATGTTAATTACATGGTAAAAAATACAAAATTTTATTGTAATTCATTCAATTACATATGGAGTTATTTTTAAAAAATAATATATTTTAGACGATCCAGTTCGAACCTCAGATACAACTTTAATGCTTCATAGGTTTTTCATATTAAATTCACTCTTTTGCAAATAAAATACATCCTTTTTCAAATGAAATTCACTGTATTATATTAAAAAAGAACATCAAATAATGTTAATTGCATAGTAAGAAATAAAAAATTTTATTGTAATTCATACAATTACATAATTGCATATGGAGATAAAGGTGTGTATGAAAACTGGGTGCAGATAATTTAATAATAATAATTCAAAAAGAACCGTTTATGGTAACCTAATACCGTTATAGTAATCTAGTCTATAAACTTCTTGAATTATTATTATTATTGAATTATCTGCACACGGTTTTCATACACACGTTCATCTCCATATGCAATTATGTAATTGCATGAATTATAATAAAATTTTTGATTCCTTACTATGCAATTAACATTATTTGATGTTCTTTTTTAATATAATACAGTGAATTTCATTTGAAAAAGGGTAAATTTTATTTGCATAAAAGTGAATTTAATATGAAAAACCTATGAAGCATTAAAGTTGTATCTGAGGTTCGAACCGGAGCGTCTAAAATATATTATTTTTACAAATAAATTCGGTGTTATGCGTCTCTATCACGCCCGGATCCCAACAACGCTTCTATGTTAATTATATAAATTTGTATTCACTCTACTTAGGGGTATTTACATAATAACATTGATATTAACTTTTTGATCCGATTCCACAAAATGGTCAGATACTTATGGACGGTAGTGTAACTGTTTTAATTCCACATTTCGTGTATTTTTATTAGGTCATCCCATAAATAATGTCGTTCCTTGACGCTAATTTTCACCGCAAGATATTAATATTTGCATTCATTTTTAGCCACGACTGTATTGACCATTGTTTTCTATGATTTTTCCTCATCTATCAAGTAGTTCCTGGATTCCTTCTCCAAAAAATTTCGGATGCTTTTACTTAAAAATCTTCTTCGATGCTTACTTTAAGTGCCCATTATTGTAGAATTTTTGTTGTCGATTAAAAAATGTTATGATAATTGGAATAAGTACTAATCGGTTATGGCGAACGTGATATGAGTTTCCAATTTTAATTTGTACTTTCTTAAACGCTATATCACGCAAGGGCTTGCTCTCCGTTTTTATTTCTCGTTGATCTATACTTCAATTATAATATTCCACTAACTGTTATAATTAAATAAATAAATTTAAGTAAATAAATTTTAAGTTCCAAGTGTGCGACAACATTCAAATTTCCATTCAACAGAACAAATTCGCGCACATTGAACCCAGTAAAAAAATCATGCATCAAGTCATCGCTGTGTGTCGCTCGCCGCATAATCGTGATAATACTACTTTTACGTCCGCTTCCTTGTCAGGTTAAACTTTCCATCATATCTACTTTAAAATGTAAAAGCTCGGGCAATGGTGGAATTCCCATTGAAATATCTCATCCTGTCCTCAGCAAGCCACATAATTTCCAAGTCATACCGTCATGTCGCGACTGAAATATACATCCAGGATCGTTTGCACTTTCTGCTTGCCAGATCTTCCACCGGTCCGCTATTCTTCATCCGAAACTACATTATCTTAATCTTTTTCTCCCTCCTGCTTTCCTTTTCAATATCCTATCTACCAATCGCCACTCTCCGTGATTTCCCAACACGTACCTCGCTTCGAAAACACACCTGTTTCGGTAATTCAAACGGTCGCGTAATCGAGATCACGCCAACTCTTGGCCCATCGATTACGGTAGATAACCCTGTTTCGACTACACGTCGGCTGGTAGTCACTTTGATCTCGCTAACGAGGAGTCGACACGCGCTACATCGTGAACTCTTATTTTGAAAGCGGGAAAGAACCGCGCGGAAAACGTTTCTCGAAATCTCACCGGACAAGCCTTGAGTACACCTGTCTGTAGCTCGGGCGATAATGGATGTCGTCTTTGACACCGTGACAGCCACGGACCGAGTTTTTAAAGGTGTTCTCGTGCTTTGGACACGAGTCCATTCATGGATGGATACGCCATTAGTCAACCCGTACGAATCCTTTGAAGACGAGTTGGGTAAGGATTTGTTGCTAGAGAATAATTCTTTGCGCGGGGTATTGGTAATGGGTTGAGTCGCTATTTCTGGCCGAATGGAATTCGTTCGTGGTATACAGTTTGATAAATTTGTGGCTGGTGTGCTGGCCTCGATAAATCTTTCTTGGAGAGAAAGTAGCCAGTGATTTTTAGCAAAACGATAAGTTTGGAAATGGTGCTTAACAGTGGAACTCGGGATGCGGTTATTTTGACGGTTTTTAGTTTTTTCTTTCTTGTTATTTTGATAGT
>SMSQ01011660.1:0-32701 GCA_019453375.1 Ctenoplectra terminalis | reverse complement strand
CTCGCGTTTATAATACTTCCGTTAACAATTCAAAATACATTATATTATATAACAAGGAGCAGTTATGCCACAGAAATAAAACCAAGATTATCTTTGTTAAACAAAAATATCCAATAGAAATCCATAATTATGTACCAGCAACATAAACCGCTATCAAACGTTATATTCGTAAAAACGTATCCAAGCAACAGCGATCGTATACGATTACTACTTATCCTCAGTATCGCGATTAGTTTTTTATCGGTACTCTACTGGGTTTGATCAGTATCGCAAGCCCCCGGAAACCTCCTGTCTCGTACAAATCAGGCGCATGTTTAGCTGGTTTAGGAAGCTAGCTTTAATACCCGACACGCGGCCTCATCAAAGCGATCCTTTCAGTATTGATAGTTCACTGAGGGCCACACTTAACCGCTCCATCTTCTTTTGTCCGGGACCTAGTTTGCGGTAGACTGCGCGATTAACAGCTACTCCTGTACTAATATCGTCTATAAAACTGAGGATATAATCATCTTATAGTAAATGATCGACCGCGAATATTTGTATAATTGAGCGATTAAAGTCGATAAAAAAATTACTGACGATTTGAGCTATTTTGACGCTTTTTAGATACGCTGCTATTGACTTTCTACATATTGGTTTTTATATAAAGGGTGTTCTTGAAATAAGCAGCCAAACTTTGTATGCTCTCCATCGGATAAATATCAGTTGACACAAATTTTTCTTTTTGTAGAATTATATGTAAATTGCAGTATTATGCGTAAAAAGAGGAGCTGAAAATGATCTTAAAAATGTGAACAAGAAATAGGGTATGTTATGGTTCACTTTTTTAAATAAAATCAGTACATTGTAAATTTAATTGACATGTAAATTGAAAAAATAGATTTGCTAAAATAAATGCACGTAGATTTATAGTATTGAAATAGAAATGTCCGAATTATTTATGAAATTTTCAGCGATTATTTTTTTATTATACACAATGCACTCCTAATTTGTGTGTAACATCTTGTATACCTTAAGGAGTATGAGATTTAACCAAACTTTTTAGTTCGTCATTACTGTTCACTTCATTTTCAAAATTTTTCGAACCAACATCGAATTATTCGTTTACAAACCATGTCTTTTACAAAAGCAGTGTTAATATTACGAAAAGCGTCCACTCAATTATAGTATAATTTAAATTCATAGAAAAAGACCACTCGAATTAGACTTCCACTCATTGTCCGCTTCGTTTCACTGTTTGTTATTTTATTTTCAAAGAGTTCATCATTTATCAATCACGTTCAGTCGGACTAGCTTCGAGTTTTATATTCATATACAATAAGTACCATTTAACGTTACTTTTAATTATACGATGACAGAAAATTGGACATTTCATATACAACAACCTAATACTAAAAACAGCTCAGAAACAAAATAGTTTATAGTCCGTACAAAATCAAATCATCTCATCCGCAAGATCATCTCACCAGAACTCACCCTAACTGATAAAAAGCATGTTATAATCATCTTAAGAGCCTCTTTGATCCATATTATACGATATAAAAAAAATTTAATCAGTCATCAATAACAGAGTTATTTAACCCTCTATGGGACGGTGTGACTTAAAAGTTGCAAACTGATGTATCTATATTTTAAAAAATTAATTTTGTTTAGTTATCACTGCACTATTAAATTTTATTACTGTATTATTGTAGCGACACCACGATCCATCTACAGTAATTATTAGTTAAAACATTTTCAAATCAAACTGAAAAACTGTAATCAATCGTAATTTTTTCTTCAATAAGCAGACAAAATTCGGACTATAGAGAATTAAGGTGACCACAATATGCGATTCACTCTGTGTACTCGTAACCACTTCTTTTCATTCTTTCCTACACGTGAAGCCATTTTGAAATTTTTTCTCTCAGTTTCATAGCTCTAAAAATGTTTAACAAGACAATTTTTATTAATCCACCCTGTACGTACAAACAAGTGTATTAACGTTCGTACCATCAAATTCCACCCCATGCGCGGAGCATGAGGTGTCTTTCACGCCTGGTTGAAGCAACCAGAACGGAATATCATTTTTTAAGCATTGAGAGTAGCGAGTGTGTTCACAGTAACGTCAGTAGCGATCGGTGACATTAATAAAATAATGCAGTCACGGATTTCGGAACACTCGAATGCACGGGGATGGTTGAGAGAACCCGAGGGGGTGAAACGGAGACGCGACCTTATGTTCGTACATCGTCACTCTTGTCTCTCTTTTCGGTTGCCCGCGTGTCGAGCGTGAAAGGACGCGTGTTAGAGCGAGAAAGCGAGACTATAATTGGCAGGGGTCCGCAACAATATTTATTACACGTAGGGGTAGCAAAAATCATAATGGCCAACTGGGGTATAAACTGTACCAGCCTCTTTGCGGTTCGTTAAACGATGTTTCGTTAGGGGGATCCGGGCTGTTGCTAAAAAAAATGCACGGTGTCTTTTTTTTGAATGTGTTTTGATATTTCTCACATTTTTCTCCTTTTTTATTTTATTGATGATTCAATGTCGCATTAATTTAAAGTTAATAACAGTAGCCCGAGAAATTTATTATGTGTAAGTATATTTGGTTATTTATACATATTATAAAGTAAGTCCGGGATAGTTCAACCACTTTTTGAAAAAAGTCATTGCATTGTTGGTTTTCTACATTTTTGTTATTTTAGGCAAATTAAAGCAGCGCGTAAGTAATTCAGAATATATATAAATCATACTTGGCGACATATTGAAATATCTATTTCTTTTTTTTAATCAAGAAATATCAACATTGCAAATGGACGATCTAATCCACATATTTAGGTTAGAACGTCCACCCGTTATGGCTGAGACCGACCTTGAAACATACCAAGAATTGTAGCTTATACAAATTAATCTAATACAAATTATAGTTGTATATAATTGAAGAGAAAAGTAGTTGATATGTTGTTTTTTCTTAAATTTTCCATATAAATCACAAATGTTCTAATGCTTAGAGCATCTATCATGAAACAACGTCTACATTTTACACATATAACCCAATTCTCGGTTGCAGAGGTTTCAAAATAGTTTTTTTTAGTTTTACTTCCTAGTTTACACAAATCTTTAAATGTAATATGTATACGGTTTTGCGACAATTGTTAGTACGAGAATAATAATAAGCGGATTTATTCGTTTTAATTATACATAAAAATACAGAGATATTAATACTGATCAGTTTCTCCTGGTGATCGAACTATTCCGGACTTACCCTATTAATTTGTTGAGAAATTTGACTCCTTTTATGAATTTTAGCAAGTTATAAATTTTTTATGATCGAAGTTTATATTTAACCCTGCAATACTAACCATATTCACGCAGAAATATTCACTATTTGTTTTTTCTGTAATCTTGGAACGATCAATTCTAGTACGTAGTATAATTACTTCATTCTCTTATTTTTTAAAATTCTTTTGTTCTTCATTTAGTTTTTAATTCCTATATTTTGTTATTCTTTACAAAACAGTTAATAGGTTACGTTTCTTGTTTAATCAATTCGTGTACCAGAATTTAATATTCAATTGAATGGGTGTCGTGACAGATAGGAAATGTAGTAATGGAAATTAAAAAATGTATTTTATAATATATCTTTAAATGTGTAAAATTTATGTTTTATGAATTTGGATATAATCGTAGTTGTATGTAATTAGGTATGAAATTTAATATGGCTATGACTTGACATTCAACTTATTACTTTGTTTATAAGTAATTGTATTTTAATATAACATATTTATATGAAAAATCTGAAATATATATTTATTGGATATTGTAAATTTTTTAAATAATGTTATGTGTTGACAATAATCGAGTACTTCGAATATCTTCATTACTAACAAAAAAATGATACAAATTCTTTTTTAAAAACATTTATTACTAAATTATTATATGAATTAAAAATTTCAGAAATTTCTTATTTCTTCTATTTTTAACCTTAAATAGGTTATTCTTTTATGATCGAGCAAACATTTAAGCATACAGAATACTTAGACAAAATTTCCTGGAATACTTAAAATAAATGAAAAAACAAGCTTTTATCTAATGCGTTTTTAAATTTTGTATGCGCTTTTAATTGGTCTTAAATTGTATTTGTTATGTGAAGAAAAATGAAGTGGATGAAGATATGTACATATTGGAAAAGCAATTAATTGAAAGCAGATTGGTAAAGACATAGTTGCAGAATATTTGAAAACTTGAGAAATTATAAAATGAAAAAATTAAATACTACAAATAGGATCTTAAACAAGTTCATTGCATTTTCATCGCATATTTTGTCAAATTCAATTAAACAGTAGACACAAAAAAGAAAAGTTAATTACAATTATATTCAAACCATAAATATAAAATCTAAAATCGTAAAGTGGTAAACAGTTCTTCAAAGACAATTATTAATTTTAGCTTACGCTTAAAACATTTTGTACCAAAATAATATTCAAGAAGTTTAATGAATTTTTATTAAATAAAGAAAACTGATTAATTAATACTCTAATTATGCGTACTAAAAATATTCTGGTTAAAATTCATCACTGAATAAAAGTTTTAAGACTATAATCTGTAACTCAGATACTCAGTAAAAATGTTTCCACGTTAAAACCCCTCGTGATGTTTCTACATTAAAATCCCGCACCTTACTCTCTAATCTCTGTGAACACCAAACTTTAAATAATATATTATCCCATTAGTCGGATATCAAATCCACGAAACTTTAAAATACCCTCCGTAATAATCAAAGCATCTCAAACATTCACCATTTCAACAGCAACAGGAAACCATTAAACTAAACTGTCTTCCAATTACACCAGTACCAAATTCAACTAACATGACTAGTCTTCTAGAAAACTTCTAATCCAATAGCCTACTACAAGTCTTCGTCTAAAAATTGTACTGATCGAAGGAATCTACACTTCTACAAAAGAATCTACAATTTTTAAAAAACCTCTAATCCAAAACTTTACCATAAAGCTTCAGCTGGTAAATAAATCAGATTCAATCATTCATGATTACATTAAATGATTCTCACATGATACACGAATAATCACAAAAATTTATAAAAAGTTAGAAGCCTTAAATAAAATCAGCTATATAGTACTATCACTTTTCGAGAAGTACCACAAAACTTCGTCTAAAAAATTAGTGTGACACATTCATTTATTAAGAATCATAAAAAGCTATAAAAATTTAAAAGCCACGAATAAAGTCAGTCAGCAGTATTTAACGTCCCAACATACAATTCTGTCTAAAAATTCTTCTAATATAGTCATTTATCAAGAATCTAGAAAATTTTTACAAAGTTAAGAGCTTTAAGTAAAATGAACCAAGATTTAATCTAAAAGAGCAACGAGCAATTTGCTCCAACCACTTATTAGCAACCACAAGGATCGCAATTAAAAGTCACAAAAAAGTCAGCCAATAGTACCAATCTCCATAAAATCGCTAACTTAAATTATTACAAAAATATACCCAAAAATTATTTAAACGCAATTATAAATTAGTGATCACTAACTGCAAATTTTTATACATTTATTGAAAATGTAAGTGTACAAAATTGCACAGAATACCGATGATATGAAAATATATACAAAATATCCAAATTATAATACTTTTTACATCATCTCATAGGTAAAATAATTTTCCACCGAGATTCTACTTTTTCTACAATATTTTCAAAAATATGTATCTCCAAAAAATCCACAATCCAGTGATCACAAATCATAATAAATAAGTGAAAAGGAGCCTCCACCCGAAAATCTGCTTCGCTGATTACGAGTCACAAAAATCTATTCAAAATCAAAGGCCCCACCCAAAATCGCTACCCTTCAAAAATTAATCTCAGATGCCTTCCGCAACCCCCAGCATCGTTTCCTTGCGTTCGTGTTTAGCGCGTCTCACCAACGAGCCAGCAATCCGGCCTGTGTGCGTGGCTTGACTTCGAGTATGATCATAATGTTCGGTAAGTACGTGTTTGTAGTTACCCCTGAGGCGAGCCAGCCACCCCCGTCGGCCAAGATACCCAAGCTCCGCCTTCATCCCTGTTATCGTCGCCATGGGGTTGGTTGTTACGTGGCTGGCATACTCGGGGGCGGTTCTTCGCCAGCCTCTTCCCTCTCTGTCCCTTCCGTTCAGCTACCCCTTCTTTCTTTCTCGTTTTCTCTACATACACTATCGCGTTACACGGAGGGAGGAAGAGGGTGAGTATTTCGGAAAGTGTGGCGAAACGTTGGCCGAACATGAACAGTCGCTCGTGGCCATCCCTAACGCGCTCTTTCATCTTCCGCGTTGCTCGTCCCGTTCTGCCACGGAATTTGAATTTACCCATAGTTTAACGGGGTCCTTCGATTCCTCGTGGGCGCGATACTCTTGATACGAGACTGAAAAAAATCGGAGAAGAGATTAAATTGGGAAGAGGGCTGGTTTTGCATGCGTTTGTCGTGACAGGATTACGTGACCCTGGATCAGTGATTTGAGAAGGAAGGAAGATTGCCGGGGACGGAAGTCTTGGTTGTACAGGTATTTGTAGCTTTTGGTTCGGATTTTTTGGAGGTGAAAGGGAGAGGCAGATGGAAGTGTGAAAGAGGATTGGTTGTAGGGAACGGTGGTGAAGTGCACGTGTTCTAAACGAGGTTTTGTTGGCTGATTCTGGATTTGAACAGAATTTGATGAAAAGGGAGATTTGGATGGGTTTTAGAGGTGTTTGAGTGGATTGTTTTCGGAGAAATCTTGTGGAAAGTGAGTACGATAGATTTGTAAATATAAGGATTGTCGCGACAATTAAATTGATACGTGATAGGATCGTTCAGCTCGAAATATTTTAAATCTCAAGAGAAGTGAATAAATAATAGAGTTTACATTTTATTTTTAAAGAAACAGATTTGAAATTGTTCCCTTCGTGTATTTTCAATGTGAAGATATTTTTCGGTGTTTTTTTGTATCTGACTCTTTTTTGTTTAATACTTGTTTAGAATCATTGCTTTTAAATTGATCAAACAACCATTAAAAATTGTGATTTGCGATTGATGATTATGACACTGATACAACTAATTTGTAGAAGCATTTTTGTCATGAAATATTAAGTAGCAATTAAGTGTGTGGAATCTATGTAATTATTTACAGAAGCTAAACAAACTAAGACTATAATATTTTGCAATAAGAAAAATTCATAACAAAAATGGAATTATATATTTTATATAACATACAATTGTTACTATACTTAATACATCATACTTAAAAACGTGATCCCTATATAAAATTCATTTAATGTCATTCATTAATTGCTATACACAAGAATAACTTTATAATTTACTATCATTTCACCATTCCAAATTGTTTATGTCGAATGACTTTCATTTTAGTATAATAATTTTAACATAATAAAGTAAATAAACGGAGTTATAGTTAGCAGTAATATTTATTAAATTTCATACAAAAATATTATAGTTTTTGTCAGAAAAAAAAATTTATATATATATACTTCTCGTTATTCCTCCATTGATAGTTTAAAAATCCTATTTTTTCCAGGATAAAATAAAAGGATTAAAACTTAATGCATGAAATTAAAATTCAGAAATGTAAATCTTAATTCATTTCAGAAATGCGTATACGTAATTTGTGTTCTCGATATGTTTTTGAAAGTATTTCAAGAAGGTTAAAAAATTTTTTATATCTTTTACAAATTATCCAATCACCCTATAGTTAATAAAAATATTTTTTTCTTTTTAAAAAAGTTGAAGAAAAATAGCTTATTAATACTTACTTATTACTCAACAATATATTTTCGTTACTTCTTGCAATGGCTTTTCATTTTTCTACTAATTTTTTCATCCTCTTTCTAACAAATTTTTCTCTCTTATTATCCGTTTTTCCCTATTGATAATATTCGCATTATTTGAGTAATGACCTAATAGAATAAAAGAGTCGAAGCTTATGAAATTCTCAACATTTACTAGAAACCAAAATAGAAGTATTGAAATTTACAAAATTTTCAATACGTTTCCTATAAACTACAGTGAAAGGATTGAAACGTTCACAATTCCTTCCACATTATTTGCAAACACTTTTTATAAAACACAAATAACAAAAGGGGAGTGCAAAAGCTCTATTAATTTTTGTGTTACACACAAATAGCTTTGTTTCTCTAAATTAATAGAGAGAAACTTGCAATAACTTGTACTTAATAACTTCGAATATTCTATTTTAGTAATAAATAAACAGATTATCTATAAAAATTAATGAAAGTACTAAAAATAAATACAACGTTCTTATTACTGAAAATCAGCAGAACTTTTATACCGACCTGATACATTTTCTTCAATATTACTTTTTACTCTGCTACAACCTCTGGGAATTTTTCAATCCAATCGTGTTTTATCTTAAAAAATTCCTCATTTCAAAACAAATATAAAAAAGTTGTTATCTAAATATATATAATTTCTTGTTTTAATTTTATGATAAAGATTTGCTTTTCTCAAAATTAGGAATTTTTTTTTTAATAAATAAATGCATGGTAGACCATGGCAAGGTTAGCAGTAGAACTGCCAAAGTGTTCAAAATAATCAATTCGCAACTCCTTGCAAAAATTTTATAAATTTATTGTGTACAATTTCGGAAATTTTCAACGATTTTCAAAAAATAATACGGATAAAGCTTTATCTCCTTTGCGTCACGTATTTTTGCATATACCCTTCATTTTGATTTCTTTGATATACATAAGTATACTTTAATCATCGGTAGTTCTAGTGTTAATACACGAGTACGAGAGGCGATATAAAAATGGTTGCTGGACACTTCACGGCCGTTTCTAAGTAAATTGATAGCCGATTCACGAGTCCGGGGGTAAACTGGTCCCGCGGGACAACGAGGGCTTAGATCCACCAGAAGGGGGGTCCCGTTCGGTACACGGGCAAGCAAACACCATAAACTGTTTGTCCAGAGATTAGCCGTGCATCGCTTTGGATTTAACTCGCGAAAGACCTTGAAAACAACAACCTGTTCCGTTTAGGGATGGAATTAATATTAGCCAAACGCTTCGGGGCTCAGGTGACCCCAGGAAAAAGTTTCACCGGTATTACAAGCATCTGGGAGCAATTTCACGAGTTACTAAAGTTTCGAGTAATTTTTCGGTTCGCTACTCGCGAACGATCGTTTTTTCCTTTCGTTGGGAAAATTGAACAATCGTCGAGAAATATGTTGGCTATCTTCTTGCATTTGTATTAAGCATTAAAAACATTTATTTTATTTCTTTGCTTCATTTTTGCTTTTTCCTCTCTTTTTTTTTAATTATTTACTTTAATTCGTATCAACCACTAAAGTTGGATTATTAACGACTCAGACTAGACAGTAATGGCCACAGAAATTGCACCACTTTTTGCCACTGTGTGAGCTGTTGATAAGAAGTCATGACCACAAGCTGTGAATGCTTTTCCAAAACTGATAATTATACATAACTGTGAAACAATTGATGTATTAGGTTGACCAATAAGTTCCTGCGGTTTTTAGTAATAATTGTCTTCCAACGCTTTGAAATGCAACTAAATTCAGTTCAAATTTTACAAACAAAAGGTGACTTAACAGTTCAAATGGACAATACGTTACTGAATAAAAATCTTTTCCTTTGTAATAAAAAAGTCGCTTTTTATTTACACGTTAAAACTCATACGAACTTTTTGACCAACCTAATAAAATCCAACTGAAGCAATACAATGCAGTCTTATTGTATCAGATTATTAAAAACTATTAAAAGACCACGTTAATACAATTTAGTATAACTACAAAGTTTGCAGCGTATCAAAATATTCGACAAACTGTGTTCTTCAGAAGTGGTGCCATTTTATTGGCCACTACTGTAGAGCAGTATTATTTACAATTTTTGGAGAAAGATTAGTATCTTCTGGAAATGTTAATAGGTGTTGAATTTTCTTCTTATCATTGATGTTTTTCCTAATATATTTGTCAATGTCACAATTCTTTCTTTCGGCAGATAATTTGATACAGGTGAGAATAAAATGGTCGAAGGTTAATGGAATAATTTTTTTTCCTTTTTTTAATTCTTCTCTTTCGTTTTAGAAATTTTCTTTAGAAGGTTCGAAACGCGGAATATAATGGATTGCGTCTGTTTAAATTATGTACGTCTTTTCGGAAATTGTCGAGACAGCAACCCACCGTTTGACGTGCCTAAACAGAGATTAAAATGCAGCGCACTTAGGATAACGTAAATATTTCTGACTTCAAATGAAACAACTCATTGTTCTGATGCGACGGGGAATCCAAGATTAGCAAGCTTTGAGCTTTAATATGGACTGTTTTATACAGATAAATGCTAGAAATAAATGTTGGAGTAAAGTAGAAAAGCTTTCAGATTTTAATTTAATTTCATATGATATTTCGTGCTCGTTATATGAATAATTAATAATTTATTGTTAATCCTTAGGTTACTTGGTGCAGAAATTTTATATTTTATTGCAACATTTTGTGTAAAAGTTTTATTGAGAAATTTAATTCTGTTTATCAAAGTCTGGTTATTTTTAGTAACAAATGACTACGTTTGTTCATTCGAAACAATATATGACGGTACTATTACTTCATTATAAAGATAATTTAATATTCTATTTCTTGGAACATATTTAAGTTATTCACTCTATTATTAGGGTATTAAGAAATACATCACTGAAATCATCACTATTTCTAAAAATTCGTGAAACCACTAGCATAAATAGTTTATAATTTTTGACTGCCAATCTTAAAAGTAATTTCACCCCTGAACGTGAATTTCCAATAACATATAATTATTTTTATGTATTTTACCTCATTACAAAATTCCACAAGAATTTGAATCTATTGCGTAAATAATATATTCTATAAATTACTCGAAGTTTAGAACGCTAATGAACATCCATTCATTCACTCAATAATAGATTACTTAACCACCAACGCTACCTCGTCAATATTAAACTACCTAAACACATCGCCACATTTAATAACGTTATAGACCCACCATCATTGTCATTATTCGACACTCTCTCACTGTATCTATAAACAGTACAAATATTTAGGTTATGACCTTATTTATAAGGTCAATGTGAATAGAGAAGACAGGAATAAAGCCAATGTGGATAGCGAAGCCACGAATAGGGTCAACGTGAGTAGAGGAAACATGATTTTTAAGGAAAGAAGATCGTAGAGGGAATATGAATGGTATTTTGCGAAACAATCATCGATACGAAGCCCTGGCTTTCGGGTACAAGTATCACAGTACGTGTTTGTTTGTCGCCTTTTTTCCTGGAGTTTTCCTGTCGGAACATACTGCACTGTCTTTCTTGCCTCCTGAACGAATTATATGTAACTGATTATTTAACCTATTGTGTGTGTGATGTACACAATAACTAGCTTTTTAGCGATCTCAATGTTTCTCGAGAGCTCATTCGAAACTGACTGCCTGTAAATTTCTCTAAACAATTATGCATTGTTATCTCGTAAATCGACCGACACATTTGAATCACGAGGCATAGGGAACGATAGTGTTTTGTCATTTTTGCGATTTTCGAAGGTTCCCGCTGCGTGGTCATTGACTTCTACGACTATTTAAAAATGTCCCCGCTACGAGGACACCGACTTCTACGACGATTTAGAAATGTCCCCGCTAAGCGGACACCGACCGCAAAGGGTTAATCCGCATAATGTCACGTTCACAATAATGATCATACACGTTCCACGAAGTTAGATAATTAATAACGAAAAAGTAAATGTAGTCNTAATTATGTTACAACAAACATATGAATGAATAAATTATAGTTTTTTTTTCATAAATTTTGATATAAAAAGTCTGAAAAACCATAATATCATGTGAACGCATATCCCCATTGCATAACAATGGTGTATACAACTCTCAACGACTGAGAAATAAGTGAGCCACTATAGTGGCGTACTGTTAGAGATGGCATCCGCGAAAGCCACTATAGTGGCGTGCAGAAGCTAAAAGTTTAAAAAGATTAAAAAAATGCTAAAAAGTTAAAAAATATGATGTGCAACACTATAAAATATCTTTTAACCCTTTGCGATCAGCAGATTTCGCTTTTGGGAGCACCAGTAGATCGGAGCAAATCTATCGTTTCGCAATTACTTTTCCGTACACGATTCAAAGTCAATATATGGATATTAAAACACACAGAATTTGTTGAAACTGATTTGTTATATTTAATACTACTTATCATACGTAAGAATGCAATATTTTTAATCTCTGTAATGTTCTAAAGAATGGTATTTTGCGAAACAATCATCGATACGAAGCCCTGGCTTTCGGGTACAAATATCACAGTACGTGTTTGTTTGTCGCCTTTTTTCCTGGAGTTTTCCTGTCGGAACATACTGCACTGTCTTTCTTGCCTCCTGAACGAATTATATGTAACTGATTATTTAACCTATTGTGTGTGTGATGTACACAATAACTAGCTTTTTAGCGATCTCAATGTTTCTCGAGAGCTCATTCGAAACTGACTGCCTGTAAATTTCTCTAAACAATTATGCATCGTTATCTCGTAAATCGACCGACACATTTGAATCACGAGGCATAGGGAACGATAGTGTTTTGTCATTTTTGCGATTTTCGAAGGTTCCCGCTGCGTGGTCATTGACTTCTACGACTATTTAAAAATGTCCCCGCTACGGGGACACCGACTTCTACGACGATTTAGAAATGTCCCCGCTAAGGGGACACCGACCGCAAAGGGTTAATCCGCATAATGCCACGTTCACAATAATGATCATACACGTTCCACGAAGTTAGATAATTAATAACGAAAAAGTAAATGTAGTCCAAATTATATCATGTTTGGTCTCATTTTAATCAAAATTATCTCATCAATCTGTTATAAACATGTTCATAGAGAAAAAGTTAAAAACAAAGAACTTTATGCATCGTTTTTAATATAACATTTGGAACGCTGGATTTTAAATATCTCGATCATCTCCACTCTCATTCCGTTCTTTTCTTGTATTCGCTGTCTTTTTCTGTATTCGTCAAACTACAAAGGCAACTGTGAGGCTCGAGAAATCGTGTCTTCTCTACCCAAACTGTCCCAATTCGATACCGAGCTGAGAGTCAATGTGGGAAAATTCACTGTATCCATTTATGTACCCCATTTTGTATAAAACTAACCATACTACATTCTTCTACAAAATGAAATCTTTTTCATGATATAATTGTAAATACAAGATTTATAAAAATAACCCAAACTAAGGCAGTTAATTCGCATTTTGGGAATTTCTCGTGCAGGCTATGAAGTATTCCGTTTTTCAACTGCTTTTAACAAGATATTGAAGATTATAAATATTAATCCTTATGGGATGTTAATATTTTGTAGATAATTTATGGCTAGATCGAAGTTTTATTTGGCGCTATATGAAATATGTTTTCTAAATTGATGCAGTTTTTTTAATACATTTTTTATGGAATAAAATATTAACATAAGTGTAAAATAATCATTGAAATAATACTTGATTACTACCACATAGCTATTTAAATGTGTCATGCGACAGATACAGGAAAATTACAATATCACGTTACAGGTGACATACCACCCATAAAGATAAATATTAATATTATAAATCGACATGTACTTATTTTGGCAATTATATTTTTTTAGTACAGATGTGAATTAAATTTGTAATGTACCGATTCTTTAAAAAAATTTTGCGCCATCACGCCCCAACTTACCCTATACAAGAATTTATTAACACGTTGCCATAGAAAAATCAAGAAATTCTAAAGAACTTCAGGAACAAGTGAGAAAGTTACATTAGAATATTTAATCGCACAGAAAATAGTAATTATATCTCATTCTTTTCATTCTCTGATCTATTTTTGAGCCTACCTAACTCAATAAATGATTTAAAAAATTTGTTTGATTAACCAAATCTTTTCCTTTTGATAACTATTGCTGGCCATCGGAGGTACCCGCGGCATTGAACGTGTTAAACATCCTAATGAAAAAATCAAGTTCGATGTGAAAATAAGACAAAAGCAAAAAAGACAAGAAAAACAGAGGTCGAAGGGTGTAGAGAGGTTCGAAGGGGAATATGCAGGAGAGACAGAAAAGCGGAATGAGAGCACTACGTAGTCATAATGGAAGCGCAGAGATTTAACAACGTTACAATGAACGAACAAGCGTTCCCCGAGCCCGTCCCTGGACCCTCAGAAGCCTGCCGCCGCCTCCAGGAGCAGAGGATCGCAGATTGAATTGTAAAATAACCGAGAGGGGAACAATGCGCCTCGGTACAACATTGTGTTTGCATTTAAATAATCCGCGAGCCCGCGGGTACGCTTATCCTCGCGATTTCGTTCCCGCCTACTATCCTCCGCTGCATACAGAGACCCTTCCGTTGTATCGTGTCCGTTTGTCTCGTGTGCACTCCGCTTTTGCGTGCTTGTTTCCCCGTGGAAACTGGAAACACATTACTTCGCACTGGTACAGAGACCTGTATGCGTGATAAAAGAAAGTAAATAGGAGAGAAAGAAAGTTTTCACTGGCGTTATTACGTCATTGGTTAGGGGTGGTTCTTACGATGAGAGAAAGAGGTTGATTCATTACGTAATGTGAGATGAATTGGGGATTACAGGGAGATTGGCGATAATTTTTTTATAAAGATAACTTGTGTGTTTAATGGTGGAAGTATATTGTTCGAATAAAATGGAAAGAAGGGGTAGATAGGTTTTTAAATCAACCGTCTTCAGCTATGAAACATTTCTCCCGCTTCTTCTTCAAACATCTTCATCTTCGGTCTAAAATAGTTCGCTCAACGATCATTATTCGCTTATTTCATTCCCAGAATCCCATTCACCCTACAAATGAAATCGGAACCAAGAAACGATGTCTCATTTTCGTACCTCAATTAGCTAATGAACGACGCGTAAGTAGGGAGAACAAACGCCGCGACCATTAGTAGAACGTACGCGGCCGTTTCTAGTTTGTACTAATTGTAAGTAGCGAGTAATTAATGCGGTCGATTCGAGTCTGATCTGTCGAACCGCTGACCAACGGTATCCAGGAGTGAGGAGAAGGGGTGGCTGGGTGGGTAGAGTTGCTCGTTGGGTGCGGAGGAATTGGAGGTTGCTGGTGGGCTGGTGTACAGAGAGGAAGAGAGGTGGCTGGAAGGAGGAGGGGGTTGTTCCGGCTCGAATACCGGCATTGTTTCACGGTGGATGAGAATTTAATTTGCGGGACGAAGAGAGAAGCATCGGAGAACAAAGACAGCTACGAAGGGTGGGACGAAGAGAGAAATAGGAAACATTGGATAAAAAGAAAAGGATGGATAGAGTATAAAAGCAGAGGGAAAGAGAGAAATATAGTAGAGAGCGGAGAGGGGTGGAAGAGAAGGGTGAAGGTGGAGGGTCGGATGGGTGCTGCCTTGTTTAAGCGTGGATGGGGGTGTCAAATTGAATTACCCCCTGGTTCCACGGTCCCTGGGGACATTTGCCGGAGCGCTGGCGCTCTCTGTGCTTCTACGTCAGGGCTATACCCGCTTGTAGATGGGTTTTATCTGCGTGCACCGTTGTACGTGTAGCCGTGCACGATGTACACGGTATACCTTCATAGAGGCGTTTTCAATTAAAATCAACACCGAGGGTTGCCTCGTTCTCTCTCCTCCTCCTATCCTTGTAGCGTTCTATCTCTGTCCGTTGGTTGGTCCACGTCTATCGATCTCGCTCTCTCTTTCTGACGTGCCTGCGCAAAATCAGATCGTTCCATGTTTCTCTGTTTCTCTTTTTCCTCTTCTTTTCTTCGTTGTACATTGCTGTGTCTCCTTTTGTTTGGCTCTGTTTCTCTCTGTATTTCGTTTTCATGCTTTTCCTTTGTTTTTTTTACCGTCTACTCCTGTTCTTTTCTGTTTCTCTGTTTCACTCCTTCCGACAGTAGCTCATGAAAAATTCACCGTCTCAATGAAATCTTCGTCGCGCGTTAAACTAATGGAAGGGGTCTGTTGGCCCCGGTACACTTATTGGTACTTCGTCTCCTATCTTCCGGCGAGAGACGTTTCTCTGCCTCGACTAAGAGGATAAGAAACCCGAGGCTCGGTTCCGACCCTCTTCTCTCTGTACCTTTCTCGGTACTTTTTGTTTCGCCACGGTTTCTTTTCCCTGTGCTCGCGCCACCTTTGCTCGACGGTGAACGGGAACGTCTGATAGAATTCTGAGTTTGGTCCGCTTTGACGGAAAGGCATCCTCTTGGCAAAGAGAGAAATTATAAAGTAGGAGACGAAGAGGAGGAGACGGTAATGGAGTATTTTTTGCAGGGCGTATTTCTTTTAATATTTTTTTTTTTTTTTTTTTTTTTTCTAAATGTATAGGTAGTATCAATTTATTTACCGATCGTAGTGGTATTTAGATTGTTTAAAAATATGGAATTTTGGTAAAAGATTGATCGTAAAAGTATGGAATTGAAATCTCTAATTAAATTATGATGGTATTTTCAGACGATTTTGATGGGAGTGGAATAGTGTGATTAATTCTATAAATTTTTCATCCCTCTATGAATTGAGCTTTAAATTAATTTTTGGATAATAATTTAAAAAATATTACTTACTACAGTATGAATTTATGTGCTAGCTTTTTGCTCATAATACTTTTACGTCGTTTTTTTATAAACGTATCGGTAATACAAAATTTATTTATTGAATTTAATTTCGTTTCATATAATTCTGATCAAGAAGATAGAATTCATTTTAATTTGAAATTTGTTTTTTGAAATTTACAATTAAATCAGTGAGAAGAATTGAATGATGAAAAATACTTGATGCTACAATTTTACTTAAAAAACTTCATTCGCGAAACTTATTACTTTTCTCAATAAACCAAAAACCATATTCCATCAAATAGTCATTTCGTGCGTTCCATTTTGTTCTACAGATAAATACAAAATGGTCGTTTCACTCTTTGATCGCTCTTTTTTTAAAACATTGCGCTATAAATCTTTAATCCTGCTGATAATGAAATAGCACAATTAATTTTCACAATAATCATTCTACTTTTAATTATCATATAGGAATAAATGTATAAAACGTAGCATTCTACGTTACAATCAAATAAAAAGTCGTAAATACAAATAAACTCGAGAACACCAACTACTAATAATTCACTGTTATTATAAACAACAGTCATAAAATTTCCAAAAAGATATTATAAAATTTGTAACATAAATAAAATGAAGGGAAATAAACTTTTATATATACGATATAATAATAATGATCAAAAAATAAATTTTTTAATAACACTTTGTACAATTTTACGATTCTCTGCTTTTTACCCGTATGTGACATTCGCTAAAAAAATATAATTCTCTACGTAGTTTGATAAAATCATGATAAATTACAAACATAGCTTAGAACGGCTCAAAATTGACCCATCCGCCGCCATTCGCGTCCGCAATTCAAAGATTAAAAAACAACCCAGCTAACGCATTAAAAACCTAAAATACGACAACCTCGCTTAATTCCGTCTCGTACGACGAAACCCTTTGAATTCATTTAATTACCAGGCGGCCAGTGACGACAACCTGAAAGGAAATAGCCTTTCAACTGCTCGAAGCTGAACTTAATCACACTTAAAATCCACACACGCGCTGAACCGGAAGCTCATCGCACTATGACGCGGACCAATGGGGTCAGCCTTGGGTGATCGCGATTAATTGACCGCAAAACGGGCGGAACGTCTGCAAAAAAGCCCGATTTAATCGAACTAAATGCGAGTACGTACGCTGCGTTTAATGACTTCCACTGGTCGGTTGGTTCGATGACAAGTGATCGATAAAGTGTAATAAATATAATTACAACAGGAGAATGGAGGCAGCGTGGAACGACAGAAATATCGTGTACCGTTGCGTATTACATTTTTCGATTGTACGCGCTATTGTTACACGGGAAAAGTATTATGGAATTTAAACTGATCGATGTAATTCGAACAGCATTCATTAGCGCTTGGTCGTGCACAAAATATATCGGAGGGAAATAATTTGTCGAGAGAGCTTTATGAAATGATGAGTTTATGAGTGTGTGTAAAAATTGTACGCGTTTGTTATTTCTGGTTGTTTCTTTTTGCAGTAGAATGGACGGGCCGGCGGTATTATCGATGCCACCGAGAACCGCGCCCCAAAAATCAGCACAATCACCGCAGCCACAGTCGCATTCGAAATCAAATCAGGTATCGTGCGTGTTTTTATATTATAGGATTTTTATTTTACAATTGTCATTGTTGAATCGATGAACGGGAAAAGATGATGATTATTTTATTACATCACAATGGCAGATTATTGTCATCCATTTGTTCAGAGTAAACGACGTGTTTTGCATAAAATTGTAAGCCCTATCAATGCATATTTGTATCGATGCTTGTTGTATCAATGCCATGACACAAATCTCAACGTGAATGAAACTCATTAACTTCGTTGATATATTTGTCTCAGTATTGGCTAATTAATTGTAAATTACTCATATTAGGATTTTAGTTATACACAGAACAGTTTTTATCCAAAACATTTTCTTGTGGAATTAAAGGAAAACCCTTAAATTCCATGGCAACACTTATATGGGACAGCCTGTATAATTCATATTATTATAAAGAATAAATTACTATACTATAGTAATATTAGTATCTTAGTAGCTTAACCCTAAGTAGAACTTAGCCAACAAGTTTTCACGTAAATTCCTTGCGGGGGTCCCTCGAATCCACAGTTCTTCTTACATGTTTACGCTGAAAAAAGTAGTTTTTTAATAAAAATTTTATAACAATCGAGTATATTATGTATCGCAAACAAGATAACACATATTTTTGCTTTAAATTAATTTTTATTAATATGTATCTGTAAAATAGAATGGCATCATAGAATAGTATACTAACATGAGACTAATCTGAATCTGATTCTTTCGACGTTAAACACGAATGGCACGGTAAATTATTCACTGAACGTTTTCTGCACATATGACTTTTGTATTTCAAACAAGTTTGTTTCAGTTTAGACAAACTACTATATTTAATTCTTTTGTTTTTGGCCTCCATTACCCACTTATAGCATCTTCTTCTTTTTTTTCTGGTGTTAGATCTTTTACTATATTTGTTTTTAGTGTTTTCTTTATCCAATAACCCTGGTTAGCCAATAACACTCTCACTATCACTGAACATTTCGAAATTAAAAAACTTGACTTGAATTATATTCAAATAAACGAATATAACTATTTATAACGCGTACGTATTTATTAGAATAAATTTTCGCTTCAAACTGTCCCGGTTGCATACAGAATTCTAACTGAGAGCGTAACATCGTTTTCTTCCAATTAGTTTGAATCTTCGTTCTGCGATTATTTGTTATTTTTTGAAGATAAAAAGAGTGTAAGGGTCCGCAACGCGTGATCACCGTCGCTGCAATATCAGAACGCCTACTCCGTTTCCTTTTTCTTATGCACAATTTTTTTCATACATAATAACGCAGATGTTTGAATATCAAAGATAAACATGTAAAGGACACAAATGATTTTTTCATAATTTACAGAAGGAAAATTGTTTTAATGTAACGTTATTCGATTTGTGGGTTCGAACAGCCCCCCCCAGGAGTTTTAGGGTTAAGAAATTAAATTACTTTATTACTGTACTGTAAAAAGAAAAAAAGAAGCAAACGATAAATTTACTTCAGTTTGTAATCCTAATATCCAAGAACCATGTTGTGAACCTAAAGCCTCAGGAGTTGCAGGTGGGCACCGTTTCCCTCTACGGAATTCACATCGTGTCCCTAGTGATTGAGGGCCAGGAAAGGTTGTGTTTGGCACAGATCAGCAACACGTTGCTAAAGCAGTTCAGCTACAACGAGATTCACAATCGTAGAGTGGCGTTGGGCATCACTTGCGTGCAATGCACACCCGTCCAGTTAGAGATCCTCCGTCGTGCAGGCGCCATGCCGGTTTCCTCCAGGAGATGCGGCATGATTACGCGAAGGGAAGCCGAGCGTCTCTGCAAATCGTTCCTCGGCGACAATGCTCCGCCCAGGTTGGTTAACTTTTGAAAAGCAGCATTCCCAAATTGTTATCTTCGTATCACACAGTGTAAAGATTGCAAATTAGGTGTAAAGAGAAAGAATTCGACAGATTGTAAGATTTAGACAAAGTAGAGATTTTGTTGAATAATTGTTTAGAATATAATTATTACTATTCGAGACTTTTGGGCATAAACCGCGTCCATCAGAGATTATATACTGACGTTTCGCCAGTATTGTAGCTAGCTTCTTCAAAGTTCAGATGGCTCACTGATATTGTCGTGTGACTAATAGTTGAAGATATACAGAATGATTCGCTTAACTTGATGCCCTGAAATTACCCGTAAACTACGGTGGTTCCTCGGTACACGTCTGCTTTGGAATACGTCCAATTCGGAATACGTCCTGTTTGAATGTGACAAATTTTGCTCGGTACGCTACTTCTGTTCGGTATACGACATGAATTTTTTGTGTGAATTTTACGTTACTTTTAAATAATTATCTCGGAGGGAAAATTAAATTAATAATCAATTATATTCGGAAATAAATTAATAAAAGAAACAAATTATATTCGAAAACTAGAATGCTAGGTTTTATTGCAAGGGGACTCTTCTTTCACAGAATAGGATATCGTTTGTTTCTTTTTGTATTTTAGTATTAAGCAAAGTTTAAATTTAAAAATCTATAATAAAATCTCATTTTTTATTTATGTGTTTAAACAGTGTTTAAATTATTTTACAACCCCATTAATGTAGATTTACATAAGAACGAATTAATCATTTTTACATTACTTCTTATGAGAAAAGTTGGTTTGATATATGTCTTATTCGGTATAAGTCCAAACATCAGGAACGGATTAAGGTCGTATACCGAGGTACCACTGTATTTGCTACATAAAAAAGTACATGAAACAAAAGTTGCACGGTTACAAGAGATACGTTGCAAAAATTGTTTCTTTTTTTTTTGCTATGCTACTTGTACATCCAGGTTTGAAAGTAATTGTGGTGTTTTTTTAAATGGAATATCCTATATTTTACAGCAATTAAAAGAGAATTATAGATCTAAGTACATAAGTATTAAGACATAATATGTCTAAAGTGAGTATTTGAAATTAAATTGAGATATTTAAAATAGAACTTTAATTTTATTTGAAGAAACACTAAGAATCATGTATAGCATTCTGAATACATGAAGCACTGTATCATTAGAGTTCACGCATATATTTCTAGAAATATTTTAGAAAACGTCGGTAATCAAGCGATTAATCAGTAGCAATAATCAACCATTCGAATGCCTTTTAAAATAGAACGATGAAAACCATTTTGATGTAACGTTTTCTAAGAATTCTATCAATGCAATATGTTATTCTTTATATGTATATAATACGGAAAAACGAATAATCTGTTGTTGATTCCTTCCCCATGATTCTTTTCATTACTTGTCCGTTGAGTGTTTTTACGTGCTGTCTGATTTATTTTAGGCTTTAGCCCCCAGTTAAAATGTTCCTGTTCATATTCATGTAGGAGTAGCAGTTTATTCAAATTTCTTCTTTCTCCATCAAAGCCGAACCGATCAAAAACCGCGTTTCACGATATTGCGGCAGAAAACTCGGAAAGATGCGAGACCTGAATACATTTTATGAGCGACGGTCAACGAAAATTCTTCTCAAAGGAAGAAGTCCTCTCTTTCACACATACACGCATCGCATACTCACACATAAACGTGCATTCTGTTTCTACATATACTTACAGCTCGGCTATTTCCTGCGAAAAGGAACATATTACCATTCCAAGAATCTTCCAAAACACGCCAATGTAATGCGATAATCTCAACATCATCAATCACGTTCTTATTTCCTTCAAGATTACCCGAGGACTTCGCGTTCTCCGTGCACCACGAATGCGCCTGGGGTTGTCGAGGCGCGTTTCTCCCTGCGAGATACAACAGTTCCCGTGCCAAGTGCATCAAATGCGCCTACTGTGGCCTGTTCTTCTCCCCAAACAAATTCATCTTCCACTCGCACCGAATTGGCCCGTCGGACAAGTACGTGCAACCAGACGCCGCGAACTTCAACTCGTGGCGGCGTCACATGAAGCTCTCTGGAAATCCACCGGACGAGGTGGTGCACGCGTGGGAGGATGTTAAAGCGATGTTCAACGGAGGCACCAGAAAGCGATTGCTTAATAATCCGACTTCAAGGGAATCGCCGAGCCCGGCGAAACAACCAAGATCATCCCCCACGGCGCAAATACCCACCCTTGTGCCGTCACCTACACACCCTCGGGTGCCTCCATTCCCGGAATTGCCTCTGCCGTTGTCCAGAAGTCTCGTGATGGACTACGTTTGGCATCAACATCAACAGGCCGCCGCTGTCGCCGCGGCAAAAACACCTGGATTTCCATTTTCGCCGTACGCTCTGCCGTGGCTGGCCAAGAGGGGACCGGTTCTTTTTCCTGGTGAGTTCATGATGTTTTTTCTGCATTTTGGGGGGGATTTTGTGAGAAAATATTGGGGTCGTTGGAAAAGTTTATAGCGACGTTTAAGAACAAAGTGAAGACGTGTTCATATAGAATTAATATCTTGATAAATAGTGTAGGGTAAAAATTTATTTATCTGAACATATCAGGGGACAATGGATATAAATTATATGTTCGCTACTACCTATAATTTTTCATTCAAATAATCGGAGTTTGCATATGCGTAACTGCTTTCAGAATTGAATTTCAAATTCGTTTAGAATAAAGCTTCCTTCGAACATTTAAACCCTGTGACTGCGGGTGTGGTTTATACATAACATTAGTTTTATATTACTGAAGTGATATTCTATTTTAAAAGATTTTTTTTATTGTATTTATCTTATTTTTATTTTAGTGGTATATAAGCCACAGCCGTTATTTGATATTAGCAAAAATTAACATGTTGTTTATATACCACACCCGCCTCTGGCTATAATTTTAGTATGCGGTTTATAAACCATACCCGCAGTTAAAAGGTTAAGGAAGTATTAGGTTGTCCCAAAAGTTTCGTTCGTTGTATTAATACGTATTGAATGCATAACATTTTTGTTTTACAATATATTATTATTTTATGTAGGATCCATTTTGATTTATCACCTTCCTGCATTTCTCGTTTAATAGATAAGTCTGAATATTTATATAAATACTGCCAAATGAAGCTGTTGTGTGAAGACAACGGAAGAAACTTTCGGGACAACCTAATACATATCAATATATCGTTGCTTGGGAGCGATAGTGACACGATTTAAAAAATGTCAATTTTAGCAGAGAGGTTTATTAAAATTTACATTTTTAAAAATACTGAACGCGGACCTTATTAATTATTGTATATAATTGTTAATTAATTATTGTGGTTTTTGGTAAATTTAGTAAAAATAGAAACATAATATAGACCTTATATTTAATAAACGTTAATTTGAAATTTTGTGAGCAATATTTGGTTCGTATTAAATTAAAACATTTTTATATCGATTACTGAGGGTCCTAAAGAATAAAAGTTGATGATAATTTAAAATATGTTTTGTAAAAAGAACTCTGAAACTAACCACGATGAAAAGTTACAGAAACAAATGATGCATACAGTAGTAAAAAAAATATTAATTCTATACGAGCACTTTGCCTTTGAAGTTTAAATTTTACTACGAACTTTCCGAACGGCCCAATAGTTTGCGTAGAACGTAATGCTTAATAAAGCGAATTACACGCGTAGCGAGTACAAATTACATTGCGTGGATGAGTTCATTAATATAATTACAGCGAAAATGTGAATACGAAGAATGCTATGAAAATTATTAATCGATGTAACGGCAGCGATCATGCTGTGCGTGTAAAGTAATGGTGTTTGATAATAATTATTAATGCTCGGTCCTATATTCCTGTATGCGTTCGTGTGATCGATTAACGTCGCTATTTCGATTTACTTGCGGTATTAATATTAATCAATCGAAATTATTTTAACTAATAGTAGACGAAATCTCCGTACAACGGACGAGCCATTAATTCGAGTGGCGTGCAAAAGTTACCAACGATATTGGTAACAAATTTGTAGCCATGAATGCATAAGCTATTTAGAGGATTAACTTAACGGTAGTTCGCAACAAATATCGCTAGTTAATGTTCCGAATTCATTGGGCACTCAGATATACATGTATCTAGTTCGTGTTCATCAATGTTATTCGAAGTGATAACTATTTTCGATTATGTTATATTTTATTAAAAAAAAAAAAGAAAAAAAAAATACACTACCACTCATAAATACCTGGACTATGGTTGATTTGTAGTAAGTAGTATATGAATGTTACTAAAATGTTCAAATTAATGTAATTATTAGTAATTATTAATTACTAATTCCTGGTTTATATGTAAATTAGAATAAAAATTGTACCTAACAATAACTTTTTTTTTTCCTAGAAATAAATAAAATTACGGTTATAGAGAATTAAAAATGATCTCAAATAAATGAATTATCCAAAATTGCATAGCTATCTGAATCTAATATCTTTTGACATAGAATTCCAATTCTTCGAATTAAAATTTATTTTTCAAGAAAAACAAGAATAATAATTTTTTCCATTAACACAACAGTTTATACGTTTCGCCAGTAAAATTAATTATTGAAAAATTTTCAGGACCTCTACCACCACCAATAAGCGGTTCCAGTCCCACAGAACCGCTGATACCAACGGTGAATCCATCATTACATCAGTCTGCCTTCCGTCCTGTCATTCGTGGACCACCGATCGTCGAGCCAATTGCTCAAGAACAACCATCAGATACCTCAGTGTCCAATAAAGAGGATAATTCCGATGATGAAGTAGACATCGAGACGACAGAAGACGATCCGGTGACACCTCTGAACATCACTGTTCAGAATCTTCATTCGGTCTCAAATTCAGCGACCAGCAGTCATAGTGGTCGCAATTCGCCTCAGTGTTGGAGTCCTCCTCGAGAAACGGTGAGTGATTGTTAATTAATAATTTGTAATTTTTTATGTTTGATTCTTGAAGATGAAAATTTGATCTATGTTTTGGGGTGAAAATTTAACTCTCGTAGGGAGAACTTGTTAGGCTGACAATTCACGTTATACAATGAATCAGGTTCAATTCATAAAAATTTTATTCGTAAATTGAAATTTTAATTTAACTTTTTTTTTTAAATAATATATTAATAGGCTAAATCCGGGATAGTTCGACGACTTTTTGGAAAGAAGCCATTGCATTGTTGGTTTTTATATTTCTGTTGTTTTGGACAAATTAATACGACGCATAAGTAATTTAAAATATATATACAGCAAACTTTGCGAAATATTAAAATATTTATTTCTTTTTTTAATCAAGAAATACCAACATTGCAAATGGACGGTCTTACTCCCATGTTTGGGTTAGAGCGTCCACCCATTATGAATGAGACTGATCTTGAAAAATACCAAAAAATGTAGCTTATGCGAAATATAATACAAGAGAAAATTAGTTGATATGCTGCTTTTTCTTAAATTTTCCAGATAAATCGCAAATGTTCCCATACTTAGAGCATTTATCATGAAACAACGTCCGCACCTTACACGTTTAATCCAACCCTAGTTTGCAGAAGTTTGGAAATATTTAACCCATTTCTCGTTTTCAGAGGTTTTGAAATACGTTATTTTTAGTTTTACTTTATACTATGCACAAAACTTTAAATGCAATTTATATATATACAGTTTTGCGACAATAGTCTGTCTGAGAATAATAATAAATCAATTTATTTGTTTTATTCTGAGATATTAATACTGGCCGGTCTCTCTCAGTGGTACTATACTCACACGTACTATACGTTATTTTGATGTTATGCTTGTTTAGAAGTTGAAAGCAAGAGGATTGAATAAGAATTGCAAAAAATGAATAACTAGTACTGTGATGTACTATGAACATTTATAGCTTATATTATATTGGGATAATTACGTTATCTGTTATACTTTTACTTCCAATGTATGCCTCGTAAAAATAAAAAAACTCTTCAAAAAATATTTAAAAAAAAAAACAATTAAAGCTACTATATTAGTAAAATAAGCTAATAAACACAAATCAATATCTAACGCAAAATACGTTGTGCAGATCCACTGTATACATAAATCTTCCACTTAATAAAAAACAAATGATACAATTTACGATTCTATTGGGTTGTTCGGAAAGTAATTTCGTTTTATCCCGATAGAGAATTTAATTGTATTTTTTTGCACTCAACTTCACACTTAAGCCGCATAATCGTTATATGTTTTTAGAGCTGATATAGCAAGGTTTGTGTGTGAAAAAGTCCACTTGATTCTGGGCAGTAGTTTTTGGTTGGCGCCCTTTTAAATATGGAGAGCAATAAGCAGCATTTCCGTCATATTTTGCTTTTTTACTATAGAAAATGAAAAAACGGTGTTCAAGCCAGAAAGAAATTAACCGATTTGTATGGAAAAGATGTGTTGACGGTACGCCAGTGCCAGAACTGGTTTGCAAAATTTCGATCCGGAAATTTTGATGTCGAAGATGCACCACGTTCTGGAAGGCCGGTTGAAGCTGATAAAGACAAGATAAAGGCATTGGTTGATGCAAACCGGCGAATAACAACACGAAAGATGGCGAATGGTGTTGGACCAGAATGGCCAATATATAATTTAATAAAATATTTCTTCGTTATACGAAAATTGTCTTTCATTTTCACAAAAAAAAACGAAATTACTTTCCGAACAACCCAATAGAATTCTTTAAAGACTTGTAGCTAATAAAATTCATAAAAATAGAAACAGAGAAGAAAATAGCGTGTAATATTTACGAATGCACTTTCAAGCATTTTATTAATTAATTAAGACTCCTATTAACCCAATGTTAGGATCGGAAGCGTGACAGTATAATGTTTCCCGACGACAGCCACGTGACCATTGTTGCACCCTCCGGTCGTAACGAAGTTACGAAAGGTTCCATCGTTATCCATTATCAGCACCAATGGGTCCGCAAACACTTGACACTCTGCGAGAAAACTTTCCTAAAAATATATCGGCTGCCCTCGTCGCGTATGCAAACACGCGATCGGTAATTCGCAACAATCACGCCCTAATTCAAATAGGTACTTTTGCACGTGACCTGTTCGCACGAAACATAGGATTAAAAAGCAACGTAGGTGAACTAGTTTTATTTACGACCTCCATTCTTTGATTAATGTGCATATAATTGGTTTTTGATTAATACCAACTATGAAAATTTATTTGGAAAATAATTGGTAAAAAATATAATTTATGTTTCTATAAAGAAATCTTTTTGCTTGAGAATAATATACAATACTTAAAATATATTTTTAGTCTAACTTATAACAATAGTCTCTTATTTTTATACGTGAAATTATAGTAATTTATTTCTATCCAAAGAATCTTTTTATGTTAATTATCTTATTCTTCTAAAATTAATAACTGAGAAAATAAATATAGAATATCATTGAAATGCGAACAAATGTTAAAAGCACTTTATTAAAGGTGAATTAAAAATAATGATAGAAAAGTGTTTCATAAGATGTTGACATAACTTCAGAGCTTACTATAGATACATTCATCATTCTTTTCTACATAAAGTATCATCTGTTTGTGACCAAAAAGAATAAATTTCAATATTTTGTGAGGTTGTTTTTATTATGTGTGTATGTATGAATGTATATTGAGTGAGAATAAGTAATGGAGGATAAGGAACGTAATGAGAGACACCTGTGTATGGAATTGGAAAAATGCGGAGTGTGAAAAAAATGGTGGAAAGACTGATGCGCATACTGAGAAGAATGGATCTAGTTGATCTCAATTTTTTATTAAATACACAAATTAAAGATTAAAAAGGATTTAATGATTATTACTCCCATCCTCCACATATTTAACAAAAATATTTACAACATAAATAATGATACATTATAAGTTCACTTTCTTTAAAATTAATTTACGAAATTTTATAACACTCTAAGGCTCGCGTAACAAATTTTTAGTCAATCTAAGAAAATAAACTAAATGTAAAAAATAAAACTTCAACTGCACACTGAACATCTTATACATTTAACATATTCAGGCGAAAAATACTATGTACTCTCTCAAATGAAAAGTCATTCGAGTATCTGGTTTATTCTACTTCGATCAATAACGTAGAAAAACAAAAATGATGTATATTTTCCCAGCAAACGTTCGTGTTCCAAAAAGCAATACATTAAAGCGTCTGCCAGGACCTTTAATCATTAAGTAGTGAATAAAGCTATATGTTCTGATCGTTTAATAACGGAGTATATTTATATTGGAAGAAAAGTAGCTCCACCCGCGAACACTGTCCCCTTCTGTAAACGACCAACGAGATAACTTTGAGTTACGTGATATCGAGCAAACAACTTTACTCCAGGTTAATCGAATTAAACAGAGTTGTACCGAGCAATCTACTGTAATCGAGCCTGTCCTCCTCTAAATATTATTCATACTGAAAAATATATATGTTGCATGCCCACCACAATTTATTGAAAATTATGTAATTAAGGAGTTGAAATGGTAAACGAAACACATTTCAAAAATATACCCTAATGCTATTATTCAATCATTCACACCAAAACTACCAACAATCGAAGTATACCTATTTCTACAAAAGAAATTACAATAATAGATATTTGAAAATATAGGTAATGTGAGAGGAACAGATCTTTACTTAAATATTTTATAAAAAATTAGGGAAAATACTCAAAAATACAGCGTTAAAAATTCATAGAATTTCTATGAGAAATTTTTAAACCGGTCATTTGACTACTTTGACACTTTTAACATTAACACGTAGACGCAGGAGCGCACATATATGCGCACTTTTTCCCCCCTTTATCAATATGTGTAACAGGGTGCGCATATGTGGGCGCTCGCAAACACATTTTCCTAAAATTCTGCAAATTTGTTCCGTCACCAGTAGCGGCATATAATGAAAACTACCCGACACGCAAATATTAAAAAACACAAACATTAATTAACCTCTTGGCATACAATGACGCCTGAGAAACGTCATTTGTGTCGTGTATCACTGTAGGCGTTGACGTCTCCGAGAAGTCAAGAACTATCTCCTGTCCATTAATATTACATATAAACCTCATTAACACGTTAAGCGCCACACTGGTCCCAATGAACCGACGCTGAAATTTTCGTTTAGGCGTCGTTGGTTTCTGAGGACTGACAGTATCAATTTCAAAAAATAATATCTTATAATTCATTAATGGGTTCTATTAAATCACATTAAACAAAGATAAGACTTTCCTTTGCAGGCGTTTACAATTTCNACACTTTTAACATTAACACGTAGACGCAGGAGCGCACATATATGCGCACTTTTTCCCCCCTTTATCAATATGTGTAACAGGGTGCGCATATGTGGGCGCTCGCAAACACATTTTCCTAAAATTCTGCAAATTTGTTCCGTCACCAGTAGCGGCATATAATGAAAACTACCCGACACGCAAATATTAAAAAACACAAACATTAATTAACCTCTTGGCATACAATGACGCCTGAGAAACGTCATTTGTGTCGTGTATCACTGTAGGCGTTGACGTCTCCGAGAAGTCAAGAACTATCTCCTGTCCATTAATATTACATATAAACCTCATTAACACGTTAAGCGCCACACTGGTCCCAATGAACCGACGCTGAAATTTTCGTTTAGGCGTCGTTGGTTTCTAAGGACTGACAGTATCAATTTCAAAAAATAATATCTTATAATTCATTAATGGGTTCTATTAAATCACATTAAACAAAGATAAGACTTTCCTTTGCAGGCGTTTACAATTTCCTTCTTAAATTCTTAACTATTTTGCGATCAAATGTTTTTGAATTAGTATCACAGCATATAGTCTAACGGAAAGTCGACCAAAATTGGCATGGCGTTCAACGTGTTAAATAATATTCAACAATGTAAAAATTTCGTTCTGTTTCTAAGCTCACGTAACTGTTCAGTCGAGCCAAAGTAAATGGTACAATATTTTGGGAACGCATAAAATTACGTTTTATATGTACATCAAGGGGTTAACTCCTCCAATCCATCCACTTTCTTAACTCTTCCTCTCCCTTCAACAGTCTCCCTAACTCAAATATCATCAACACCTTGAGTCGAAAATTCGATGGAACATCCCCTTTCGACGCACCCGGAACCCAGCCCAATATTAATGAGCGGTACACGAGAAATCCTCTCTCGTTGCCGTCGATACACCATCGAGCCAAGTAAATCGTCATACAGAGCCAGAGGCAAGAAATAACAGACAGATATAGACAGATGTACAGACGGAGAGAGAGAGAGAGAAAGAGAGAGAGAGAGAAAGAGAGAGAGAGTGAGAGAGAAAGATAGAGGGTAGCAGAGGGCGAGGAGGGTGAGAGTTTCCTGCCACGTAATACTACTCGACGTCCCTAGAATTTGCTCTGCGGTCTAACTGCTCGTACGGCTGCCGCCGTCAATTGCGATAATTATTGTGTCAGTAAATACTCCGTAACCATACGAACTAACGGGCTCGCGCGATCGACTGGACGTAATATGCTCACAGCGTGTGGATACACTTATGCCGGCGATATAATTAAATGAACGACCGCGATGTTATGCCCGCGTTATACTGTGTCACGCGACCACCTCCTATCGTTTCGCGACTGAGAATCGAGCACGCCGGAAATTAATTATTATTTCCTACTGCTGCGACAATTTGAATGTTTCGGTGATTTGCAGGTTTTGAGGATCGAGTTGCTGGGGTGATAATTGCTTAAAGTGTTGCTTACAACCGCTTAACATATTTTGTATTACCCATTTTGTACTAAATTGTATGGAAGTTAATGTTGTAAATTAAAGCTTGATATTTAACACGCTTACTATTAAGTATTTGATCGTTTTCTACGAATAAATTAACTTGTTATATGTCTCTTTATAGCATCGTGTAAAAGATATGTTTTAGGCAACTGGTCACTTAGGTGGATTTTTGAATACGTATTTTTTTCTCCTTTCTCGTCAAATTGGAAATTTGGCAATAGAAAATAATTGATCGATAATCCCTTCAAATTTTCTTATGGTATCTAATAATTTGACACACACTTTGATTGTTTATAGGCATAGTATTAAATCGTAGTAGTATGGCCTAAGAAGAAAACTTTACGAAAATATTGCTTTAATCTTTATAATAATTGTCATATCTACACGAAATAAGAGTAAAATACTTTACGATTAACCAACTTTTGTAAAAACATAAAAGTAGGAAATAAAACCGTATTGCTAAATTATTATACATGATTCCTTATTTATTTCAAATATTTACTAATAGATTCAAGTAAGAAATTGATCAGGTACGATTTAGGCAACTCTTCCCTAATAAATTCACTCGTGTTTCTTTAAACGAGCGACAAGTCATTACTTTTACATATAATCTATCTAATTAACCATCTTTGTACTACTTTGTTCTATTTCCGTCTGCAAATGTGATTAGTAAGTTTTTTATCACGTTACTTTAACACATGTATTTTTACATACTGTAAATTATTTAATGATTTTTTCTACAGCTGTGCCTTGAGAATCAAATTTTATTTTACTTATTTATCACTGTACTACCGTACCACTGATATCAGTTGGTTCGTTTATAGGAATTATTAATGCCAACATTTTTTAATCAAGCTGAGAAACTCCAACCAACCATAATTTTCTTTTTTTTTAACAAGCAAACAAAACATCGGTGATAGAGGATTAAAACGTCACAGCAGTTAACAATCAAAATGAAACAAGGTCCCGTAAAACAAAAAGAAATTCCATGGATACCACAAGCATAACAAAACGCTCCACTTCAAAGCGACCAGCATTAACGATACGACTTCATAATCGCGATACATCGTTCCCTCGTAGTCCCCTAAAAGAAGTACAATTAGCAATAATTATCCATAAGAGGTAAATGAAGGGTCGAACGAGCGAAAGGAAAGAAGGGGCACGCGACGAACAGAGAAAGACACGAAAAAGAGAGAGATAGCCGGAGGGAGGGATCGACCAGGATAAGCCATCCGGATTGCCAGACAGCTTTTCAATTCCCCCTTGTTGGTGAACGTGTCGAGTGGGACAGATCCGTATTTTGTGAAGAGACTCACCAAAATCTCTCCCTCCCTCTGTGCCTCATCTCAACGACATCGAGTGTGTACGTATGTACACGTAGCCGTAGATATCCGTCACAAAGGTACACAGACAAGAGGAAGTGGAAAACCCAGTTACTGCATCGCGCGACACAGAGTCGTGCCAGGGCCACAAGTGTATCGCGGTAACTAAGTAATCCCCGAACGTTATTTGCAGTTATTTCTCGGTTGGACGGATCGGCCGAGGAAAGGAACCAGGGGGATTTGGTATTTTAATTTTCACCGCATCTGTGTATGGTTGCTGGTGTACACTGGTTTCTTCTTCTCGATTCCTAGGCAAATCTGTTCGTCGCTGATACACGAGGTGCTTGTAGGTATATGGTAGCGATTTTTGTCGAAACGTGAAATGTGTACAAAAATATTTTGTATTTTTTATCGGTTTCGACCGAGATATTAATGTGACTGATTCATGTTTATTAGAATTATCTTATAACGTGGTTCTGTAGAGAAAAAGCGCGCGAGAAACTGCAGAACAGTTA